>CATIWF010125942.1:0-16795 GCA_949630135.1 Balakata baccata
CCCTAATATTAGGAAAATTGTTTCACTAAAATGACAATCTGCATACCGTGCTATAAATGAATTATCAGTCAACAGTTCAAGATACTTAATGATAGAAGGAGATTCAAATCCAACATATATTCTCAACCTTCTTTGAGATCCCATTTTAGTATGTTGTGATAGAGCAATAGGAACACAAACTACATATTCGAAAATTCTTAAATGGAAAATATTTTATTCCTAACCAAAAGTCAATTGTAATGGGAAGAACTTATGATATGATGTTGGTCTAATGCGTATAAGTGCTGCTACATACAAAATAGCATGTCCCTAAGCCAAGATGGGGAGTTTTGTTCTCATAAGTAATGATCTTGCTATTAATTGGAGGATTTTAATAAATAATTATTCAAGACTATTTTGTGTATAAACATAGACAACATGTCTTTTAATAGCTATCATAATTGGCATACAATAATTAATAAAAGCTTGGGATGTAAATTTACCTGCATTATCAAGACTTATAGACTTGATTGAATAATTTGGAAATTGTGCACTCAATTTAATTATTAGAGCAAACAATCTCACAAATGCTAGGTTATGAGTTAATAATAAGTATACATGTGACCATCGTGTAGATGCATCTTTCATTATCATAAAATATTTAAATGATCCATATGGTAGATTAATAGGCCCACATATATAATCCTACTTCTACTAATGAAGGTTGAATTATTACTTTGCCTTGAGAACAAATAACACATAAGAATTCATTGAATTGAAGAATCTTCTGGTTCTTTAATGGATGTTCATTTGAATTCTTAATTATTCTACGCATCATAATTGATTCAAGATGACTCAACCGATCATAAACAGTAAAAATATTTCTATCAATAAACTTCAGGTTCATTATTACATGCGCTTCGATTGCACTAATTTTGGTGTAGTACGAACCAAAAGATAATATGGGCACATTTTCCAAATTTCGTTTTTCATTTGAAACTATTGATGTAATATAAAGATATTCTACAGATTGTGATTACAAGTCTCAATATGGTACCCGTTATAACGCATATCTTTAAAACTTAGCATATTATTCTTTGATTTAGTTGATAATAATGCATTATTAATTGTGAATCTTATTCCATTATGTAAGAAGATATGAGCTCTTTCGGAGCCTTCTATCAAGTTTGTTGAACCTGATATTATACTAACATTTGCTTTCATCATAATCAAATTAGAGAAATATTTTTTATTTCTCAATATAGTATAGGTCAGTGCACTTCTGCTAAGCACATATCTTCCTCATTGTTCTTGAAAATTCTTAATGAGTGAGAAACATCCATATTTCTTAAAAAAAAAAACAAATAAATTGCAATAAGTAATTATAAAGATATAATATATTATTTGATTGCACAAAATAATATTGAAATAATATAATCAAATAAAATAAAATATTGTATTTAAGCACATATGAATACATTTTTGTCATAAACTTTCTTCATAATATGGATGTAATGCCCACAAATAGAGCTTAGTTGTAATATATGAATAGATGACATATGAAGGATATTTTGGTAATTAAAAGAATTTAAAATATATGTATAGGTGAATTAGTTTTGGAAATGTGTGAGTGGTGCATTGGAATTATATAAGGGTATACATGAGGTATATTTAGGGTATATGTAAGGTATATTGGTTAATTTTGACTTTGATTTGCATTGACAGATGAAAAAATGAAAAAAAAAATGCAAGATTCATGCCCGTAAATGTGTCATGGCCATAAACTTTGAATTGTTGAAATTTGGCAGATTGTGTCACTGTCAGACACAAACTGTGTCATGGTTGTGAACCTGGCTACAAATGGTTTAGTATAAATGGGTTTCCACCCCATTTTAATATTTAGTTGAGTCTTCAAAGCCCTAAAACCCTAGCCATGTCCCAAATCTTCTAAGAACTCATCTCTCCCATGATTTTGATGAGTTTTAAGCTCCTAAAACACAAGATTTACTACTCAAGAACAAGATTAGCACATGAATTTGAGATATTTATTAAGGAAAAAGATGAAGTTAGAGAGAGAAAGTATGGGGGTTAAGAGAGCTCGAGTCTTCCATCAAAATCACGTTTTATTTCTTCGTTTTTTGGGTAATATATCATGTTTTCCCTCATCTTTTAACAAGTTTGTGGTGATTTGATGATTTGAACCCGAAATGGGTAGAAACTCATTTGTAAATAGGTAAGTTTGATGTAGAACGTTTAATTTTCTTTAGGAAAACACTTCTTAAGGCTAGATTGAGTTGATTTACATGTTATTAGATAGATTTAAGTAAGAAGGACCTTAGCTTGATGGCCTTTGAGTTAGGGTTTGCAATATATGACATTATGTAGTTATGGATATTGATACATAGCTTAAGTTAATGAGAAATAGTTGTGATTATATATAGGACATGTTTTTGGAAGGTGGAATAACCACCAAAGAGGCTAAGCAAGCTTAAAGCTTAGATTTTGAGTTAGTTCCATAGGAGGTGAGTACACACGCATCTTTAATATATTGAATAACATGAAAATGTGGAAATGACATGTTAATTATAAATAATTGGTAAATAAGACGGAAATAGAAATATGAAAAAGGTTATACATGCCCACGGGCTATGAATAATATATGAAAGAAAAGAATTAAAGATAAAGTTGATTAAACAACATGGTTTTGGTATGCTAAAAACACCCAAAACTCATAATAAGTAAACATTGATTGTGACCCCATCAATAGATAAATTGATGATGATATGAGTATAAAAGACAGAAATTATAATTAGTGGGAAATGAACTAGGTTGATTATGGGCATAATGACATGATAAATAATATTAATGAACAATGAGCGATATTGATTGAGATTAATGGAAGAGAAATAAGTTATATATGATTAATGAGAATAGGGTTATATGGTAATTTCATAAGTAATGGCTTTGGAACTTGGACGCCATATAAATATCCAATGAATGATAAGACGTGATCTGGTATTCTAGGCACAAGAATTATCATTAACAAGCATCTAAACTGAAATAGAATCTATGGAACCTTGATTTTTTTTCTTAGGTAGCCATTAGTAAATGAGAAATGGAAAATTATAAAGGACTAAAAGAGAAATTAAGCTTATTTAAGCTAATGAACTTCTAGTTCATTTATTTGCGTAAATAGTGCATAATGAATCATAAATAGGGAAAAAGAATTTTGATAAGCCTTTAAGGAGGCAATATATAGAAGTATAACATAAAAATGAGTAAAAATATTTGAAATATTCATTAAAAAAGAATGTTTGAAAATTGGTAAAATGTGTATGTATGATTGTAGTGTTATCATTTCACTTGTTATAAGTTTCATGTCTATATTAAGAATTGACAATTGTAAATGCACGAGCTCTATGAAAATACTTAATGTGTTTGAGAAAAGTAGCACAAAAGAGGTGAGTCTTTCACCTTAAGAAAGCAATGATTGAATGACTTGTAATTGAATATGTATGTGATTATTTGTCAAAGTGGTACTGGCATGTTACATAAAGTGAGATGTAAGCTTGTATGCTTAAAATATGATATAGGTCCCTTGAAGTGGGGCAAATTTATAAATAATCGAAGTATGTTTTAATATATTTTATTATAAGTGTTGATAGATTGGGTAGCAATTAAACCACCATAGAGCTTATGCATGTGATATATATGAAAAAAGGGGTTGAATCTTGTATTTTAGAAACAAGGACAACTTCTATCACAACCAAACTGAAAAGAATGTCATGACCATAAAGGTAGAAGTAGTATACTTAACTCCTAGCCTTCACGATCAAGCCATTGTGTCATGGCCGTGAAGACACTAATCATAGCAAAGTTGAAAGTTGTTAAATGATATGTAAACATGCTTGTAATATGCTAGAACACTTTTATATGATATTATATAACACGAATACATAACTATAAGTATAAATATGTTAAGAATACGATTATATGCTAACATATTAATTGAGACATATGAGAATATGTTGAAAATGTAAAGAATATGGTATTAAATGCTAATTTCTCTACCTGATGACTATTTTAGGGTAGATGTTGTATATCAATGAGCCTATGAGTAAGGATAGGGAGAATGAAGCTTGGTAAGTGTCGCTACTCCCAATACTTATAGATTTATATCCAGTCAAGTTATTTTGATCTTGGTAAGCCTTCTTGACTTGAGATTTCAGTGAGTAGAGGGATTTTTACCTCCGAGAGATGCCCCTACTTTACACCCTACATCTGTCTAGTCCGAAAATGAGGCTTGAGCTATTTATTGAATTAAAAATGGAAAATGGAATATATTGATTTACATGAGCAATAGAATAAGAAAAGTAATATGAATTTGATATATTGATATGCATTGAATAATGATATGTGAATAATATATGAGAAAGACCGGTGATCAACTCAATTACTAGTTTTAAAAACAAAGGTTTAAATTCTGGAGATTTAGCTCCCTTCTATATTTGATATATGCTCGAGCTTTCGAGAGGTCTATGTGTTGAATGGTAATTGAGAAATCAAGGAACCATTATACAGTTTAACTTGGAAATAACTACATCGAGATCTAAATATGCATATATGTCTGAGATATGTGACTATGGCATGCGTGTGGAATTAATGCCTTAATATTGATATGATTACATGATTTGAATATAATTGTATTACCAACTTCACATGCCATAAATGATATGATTACATGTTAGATTTAGTATGCATATGTGCCTTACTAAGCTATTAGTAGCTTAGCATATTTTCTTATGCACGCAAGTCATAGAACCAATATATAGTTAATATAGTAGTTGGCAGCGAAGATGCCAAAGACCATGTAGAGAGGAGACCATGTAAACCGGATTAGAGCCTATCATATTCATAGCCTGCTTCTAATTTTAGCATTCATTAATGGGGATGTAATCAATTATGTTGTGATCCTATAATCATGTAATATGATGTAAAGAAAAGAAAACGAAAATGATATATATAGTTGAGATGCATGAGATGAAGGCCTTATAGGCCTAAACTAGTATATGATATGTGGTTAAACATGTAAACCAGAGCTAGTAATATCTAGTGCAGGGTATATTTGATAAATTAGATAAACAAATCTAATATATTATACATGCATAGAATATGATGATAATTTACTTGGGAAAAATTTTAATTTTGAACAGGCTATAGCTACATAGTCTGCAGCACTTTTTATGTATTATGAGATATATCCTTAACATATGAGAGGGTGTTACAATGGGTGCTTCATTTTTTTTTTATTTTGAGATATTTTTATGAATTAATCTTCTCACTATCTTACTTTAAAAATTGTGCAACATCTAATTGCGTTTTGCCTAATCACTCAAAAACTAGTCATCATCTAGGTATGCAAAGTTTGTTTTATCATACTTTATTTTTTCTTAAGGGAGTCTTAATATATGGGAGGGTGTTACATTGGATGCTTCATTTTTTCTTATTTTGGACATTTTCATAAATTAATCTTCTCACTATCTTATTTTAAAAAAATGCACAACATTTAAGTGCGTCTTACCCAATCATTCAAAAATAAGTCATCATTTAGATATGCAAAATTTATTTTTACATACTTTATGTTTTTTTTCTTAAGGGAGTCTTGATATATATCAACTAAAATTTTAGTGTAATTTGGGTATATATTCAATTAACAAAATATTCAACTTATTCCAAATATTTCGGTATACTTCAAGTATATATCTAATTAATAAAATATTAAAACTATTCTAAAGAACAAGAAGATCTTCACTGTGATATAATTATATTTTAATCACTCATTAATATGATAATGGAAGAAAATCTAGGCTTTAGATTTATCTCGATTATATTTTTAGATTCCTTTTTTATTAGTATTAATAAAATCATTCACTCCTAGGTGAAATTTAGCATCCAATATTCATGACAATTATTATTATATTTTACTAATTTCAAGAGCCATAAACTTTAATTTTACAAGATTTATCATTAATAATATGACAAAAGAAATATATAAATCAAATTAGAAATAACATGTAATTGTAGTCATATTATTGATTAGTATGTTATGATCATATTTATATCAAATATTTAAAATTTATTATAATATTTTATCACTAAAAAGAATACTTTATAATATTAAACAATATTCATTTTATTTGTGAATAGACATGTTTAATAATTGATTATATATTTATTAGTTATAAATAGTCAAATAATAATTAAACGAACATATATATGGATATTTATCATGTGTATAAACATAATATATATATATATATATATATATATATATATATATAAGTTATAAGCAATCAAACAAACACATGACATACATGTGCAATAATCATATTTTCTCATCATCAAGTTGTACATGTATATTTAGTTTGTTTCTAGGTGAATAATCTTTTTATTGCTTGTGTATAATCATGTGTATATATAATAATCATAATATGCATAAATTGCAACATGTACATATATAATATAATTTCAATTAATAAATCACTTAATAATTCTCATTTAATATTTTAATTTCAATTAATTATAAATATCAAATATCTTTTCCTTGTAATTTATTAGGTCTAATTATATATATAAGGCACATTAATAAATACATTAATAAAATGACTAATGCTATCATTAAGTTGAAAAAAAAACAAATTTTAAATGAAAAATATATTATAAGCACATAAACAAAAATAAAATATTATACATAAAAATAATATATTAACAACATAAATATGATATAAATATGACATAAAAAAATATGAAATATAAACACACAAATAGAGAAATTTATTTCATATAAAATTTTCTTTTGATCACAGCTATAAAATATAATAGAATTTGAAGATAAATAAGAACATTTTTATGTATAATAATTTATCAAGTTTATTCATCACTATGAATTATAGTAGATAAAAGTTATGGATAAAACATATCTTATTACTTTGCAGAAAGACTTCGTGTTGATAACATATTACAAAAATATATATATAAAAATAAGAATAAAGAACAAAATAAATAAATAAAAGAAGAATATAGTAGAAGTTTGAGAGAATATCTTCACTTATGATTTATTCATTCACCAAATCTCTATTTATAAACTTACAAATGTGCATTCAAAAGTCATAAGTTATAAGTTTAATTGTGTGAATAAATTACAATAAAAGAAAATAATTAATCTATAAGAAAGGTTATGCAAATGAGAGTTATGAACATCCAAAATTTAAATAATATTTCATAACACGGTTAGATTTTTTGTGTTGTGTTTTTATTTTTTCAAAGCATGGATTAATTAAGGCTAAACTCAACCCTACCCCCTTGAGTTTTTCATTTTTGTCTTAGTTTATCCCCCATATCAGTTTTTGGCATTGATTGCTTCTTGAAATCCATTTTTTGTCTAATTTGCCCTTGTGCTGATATAGCAACTGGAATAACATTAAAAACAAAAAAAATCACATTCCAGCTGTTATGTCAACACATGAGGGAGAGAATGTTATGTTTTTAAAATTTCACAAGGAGCAAATTGGATAAAAAATGGAATTCAGGGGGCAACTGGTGCTAAAAACCAATTTAGAGGGAAAAATGAGAAAAATGAAAAATTTAGGGGGTTACATATGTGTTAAGCCTTAATTAAATGCACATTTAGTTCGCATATCGCTTAAGATATAAGATTAGTATGAATGTTGGGTTTTGTTAAGTCATGAGATTAGTTAAGTTAGTCTTTATTTGGTAAAAAGTTTTAATCTTAATATTAACTAATCCAAATTTATAATGTCATGTTTGATATGATGACTTAAGTAATGTGATAAATTGGTGAAATAAGTAAATTATTTAAATATTCTTTATTTTATATAGGTAGTTAAAAAATAAAATCCAAAACTAAGGCTATTTTTTAGAATAAAATAAAATAAAAGAGTTAGTTTAGAGTTTATACTTTTATAAATGTAAGGATTAGTAAAGACATGAGAAGATGAATATTAGTTAAGTCTTATCCTCTAAGGTTTAGTAGGCCCTTAGAATTACCAAGTTATATATAATTTATTGAACTAAATATTGGATTAAAAACTAATTCTACGGCTTAATTAAGTAATCTCATGTAGCAAATGGAGAAGATCTAATCTAACCCAAGCCACAAAATATAGAGGGGTAATTTTCATAGATGATATTTTAACTATTTGTCGCATAATAACAATTCAGTAGTTAAAGTGTAATTTATAACCAAAAAAAAAACCACTACTTTTATTTTAAATTTATAACAAAATTTTGCAGTGTCAAAGCTGGTAAATGTCTTGACGAAATAGTGATGTGGATTTTTCAATATGCAAAAAAAATACCACAAGGAAAATCCACATCACCTACTTATTATTTCTCTCCTCTTTTTCTTAATTTTGTCTTATTTTTCTCTATCTATGAATCTACTTGCAACCTTCCTTCAACTTGCAATTTTTAATTTTTTTTTGAAAAAAAAAATTTAAGAGCTTGCAATTGAAGATAAAGAAATAGAATACTTAGAATAAATTAGGATTAAATTTATTAATTAAATTAAACATAAATTGAATTTCAATTAATTGATTGAACTTGAATTGATTAAATTATACTTTGAATGAACATCAGATAACTAAATTGATCAATTTTTTTTTTTTATAGAATGAAATTGTGGTTCAATTGATTAATTAAACTTAAATTGATTGAATTGATATTAAATTGGAGTTCAACTCAATTGATTAATATGATTAAACCAACTTTAATTGTATTTCTATTAATTATTTAGGAATTAATTGATTAAAATGAAATTTAATTGATAAAACTAGTAGTGAAAATGATATTAGCGGCCACAATTGAATGTGGTCGCTAATATCATTTAGTGACTATATATTATCACTAAAAGATTTTATTAACGACATTTATACATTGTTGCTAAAATTATTTAGCTTTAGCGATCATTTTAAATGTGGCAATAAATGCATGCTCAATTTAGTGATTCAGGACACAAGCTGCTATTTAATGACCACAAATTAATCATAAAATTATCTCTAAATTTTTATTATTTTTTGGAGTGTGATTTGGTGACAACTTACATTGGTCGCTAACGCTTTGATCGCGGCTTAGTCGTTGTGTAATCTCCATTCGGTCGCTAATATAAAAAAAGAAAACTTGGTTTTCTTGTGATACTGTTATTTAGTAGTTATTTAACAATTATAGGTATGTGATGGTTAAGGGCATTTCTAATAATGGTTTTTATTCTAAAGAGCAGTTTTAATAAAATAAAAAGTAACCTAGAATATTTTTAAATATAGATAGTTTACAAATCTAATAATGGACTCTCTATATTTTACTTTATTTTATACAAATTAATATTTATTAAAAAAAATAAATAATTATTTATTATGAATAAAGAGAAAAATATTTTAAAGAAACATACCAATAAAAAAAATAATATACATGGATTGAGATGCATTTATTACAATTATAATAAAAAGTGAAGTTTGACTCTCTAACTCTCTAGAGATGTAGAGAGTCAAACTCGCTCTTTTTTTTAAATTTTAAAGATAGAGAGTCCATTAAAAACTTTTTTTTATAGAATAATTTTTTAAAATAAAGAGCATAACTCAAATAAAAAGTACATTAAAGATAGATGCTTTAAATATGAGTAACTAAGCTAATGCTTTTGGTTATATACCAAATAGTACTCTTTTTTTGAAAAACCAAATAGTAATCTTAGTAAATTAAGTTCTTGTACAGTTACACATAACTAATTAATATCAATTACTTCCTTTCTTTTTTTTTTTTATTTTATTGAAAACTAAAGACTCAACTTTATAAACTAGAAAGTCTTACATCATTAGAAAGTGAATCCGATAAAACATTGGAGGATCCACCCAAAACGAAGGAGAATCATAGAAAAAATGCTCTTGCCAAACATTGAGCAACTTTATTCACTTTCCTATTAGCAAAAAACAATATTACAATGATCAATCAGAGATATGCTATCAAATATAATAATACCAAGCTCAGAATCATCAGTACTAGGATGAAGAATAGCATCCACCACAAGCTTTGCGTTTGATTCTACCACACCATTGAAGGAAAAGATTGTTATTTCAACCATATAAGAACCTCCCCATAAATAAATGGCCTCTACAGTAGATGAAGAAACACGTCCTGGGAAATCCATTGAAAAGTCTGCAACAAAATTCCCACAATCATTCTAAACTACCACTCCCCAACCAAACAAATGTTCTGTAGATGAAATTGTTGAATCAATATTACATTTCAGGCATGATGAAGCAGACCAGGTCCACCTAACAATGGATCTTGAAATATTAACTGGCACAGGCTTAGAATTAAACTCTTCCCACTCAGACAAGAAAGAAAGAGAATTAGCAACCACCAAGTGAGTCGAAACCATGTGTCTATTCCACAACCAATTATTCCTCTACTGCCATAAAGCCCACAACACCACAGAAATCTAAGAAACATGGTGCGAGTCAAAGCACCCTAAAATAATACCGAACCAATCCAAAAAAGAAGTTGCATTGACACTCGAAACATCCAGTCCCAACACAGACCAACAGTCCACAGCCAAGCAACAATCTAAAAATAAATGCAAAGGATGCTCACCATAGTGCCCATAAATCACATAATCATTTGCCACAGAAATACCTATAAGAAACAATCTATCTCTAGTAGGTAACAAATTCCTACACGATCTCCATATGAACAATTTTACCCTTTCATGCATATGAATCTTCCAAACCGAAGACCAATCAAAACCACCATCCTCTATACCATCCCCTACCAAATCATTAAAAATAACCCTATAGCCAAAACGGACAGAGTAAAATCCATTTCTATCACATTGCCAAATAACTCTCCTCATAACCCAACAACCCAAGTGACATCCGCAAAATATCCTCCATCTTATCTCCTACAAAAATACCAAATAGCAAACCCACATCCCACACTAAGGATCCCAGAACTTAGATTGCTAACCCACAAATACTTTGTACCCTGCATTATAAGAAAAACAACTTTAAACCCAGAATCCTTACAAACTCAAGGATCATCCCAAACTCTAATCCTTAAACTAGTGCCAACACGCCAACGACACCCCATTCTTCATCACAAACCTAGCATCCCCAATACTCTTCCAAACAAAGTTCAGGTTAGACCCTAACTGAGCTGAATCCCCAAAAGAAAAATATCTAGCTTTAAGAACACGACAAAAAAGAGCACTCGGATTGGTAACTATTTTCCAAGCTTATTTGCCAAACATTGCAAGGTTAAAAGATCAAAGATGTTTAAAACCTATACCCTGATACTCCTTATGAACACAAAGCCTCTCCCAAGATTGCTAGTGTATCCTGGACTACTTATTAGCATTCAAACTCCACCAAAAAGAATTCATCATCCTTTATAACTCTTCACACAAAAGACACATATAATAAGAAAGTAATCCCACAAAAAGCAGGAACAGCATGCGCAACAAACTTAATCAGGACTTCCTTCCCTGCCTAAGACAATAGCTTATCATACCACCCAAAGCCTATTCCACATCCGATCTCTGAGATAAGCTAACATGGACTTTTTATTTCTACCAATAATAGAAGGTAACCCAAGATAACGACTTGTGTTAAGACGAGAAAACACACTAAGTGCATTTTTAATAGCAAGAACAACAGGTTCCCTAACATTAAGACTACACATAACCCCAAACTTTTGACAATTAATCGCTTGATTAGAATCACTCTCAAACCTCTGAAACATATCCAACATGACAATTCATTCATCAATACTAGCTTTAAAAATGAACAAATTGTCATAAGCAAAAGGCTAGTGTGAAACCCTAGGAACCCTAGGATAAACTCGACAATCATGAACAAGAGCCTCCCTCTCAACTTTCTTAATAAGACTAGAAAGCCCTTTAGCACACAAAATATACAGATAGGGAGACAAAAGGTCCCCTTGCCCAACCCCTAAGAAGGCACCACATGACCCACATCTCTCCCATTCAAAGCAACAGAGGACAAAACATAATCCATTCCACCCGTCTCTAATGAAAATCCATCTGGATCATGACCAATCTCAAATAAGACCACCTAACCCTATCATAGGTCTTAGAAATATCAATCTTTAAAGCCATAAAACCCTCATCTCCCCTAGTTTGCCTTTTATAAAATGAACAATTTCAAAGGCAACCACAACATTATCAATTAAAGACCTCTTGGGTATAAAAGCAGATTGCTTATAAAAAACCAATCGAGGTAAAACAATCTTAAAGCTATTAGCTAACACTTTTCCAATAATTTTGTACAAGACATTTACAGAAAGAAATAGGCCTCAAATCACGCATAGAAACCGGGTTTTCAACCTTAGGAATAAAAACAATTCTGGTTTCACCTAGAGCAGAAGGAAAATAGTTGTGATTAAGCAAAAAGCAAAAATAAGAAAAAATATCTATACCAATAGTGAGCCAAAATTATCGGTAGAATGTCGGATTGAAGCTATCTGGACTTGATGATTTGTCTGGATGCATTTGGAAAAGCGCTTACTTAAACTCCTCTATAGTGAAAGGGGCCAACAATCTAGTATTATCATTCGGAGTGGCACAAGCCGAAATGTAACTCACATCTGGAAGCACGACATCACCATCATCCATAAAAATATTCTCAAAGTACTACAAAGCTAATCTCCTTATATCAATAATATCCTCAATCCAAGACCCATCCTCCCTTTGCAATCTCACAACCCTATTATGCTTCTTTCTTGCAGAGGCAAATGCATGATAAAACCTACTGTTGTTGTCCCCATCCCTCGACCAAAATGCTTTAACCCTCTGTTTCAAAACCTCTCCTCCAAAATCAACAAAGCATTCAACCTTTCATTAGCAGCTCTAACCAAATTCAAAGAAGGTCCAAAATTTATAATTGCAATAGCTAGATCGCACTTAGCCTTCGAAATATCATCCCTAAACTTTATCTTGAAACCCCAACTCTAAACCTGTATAGCATCAGTACACACATACAGTCAACCAAGCAAATCAAAACTACCATTCCCAATCCAAGACTGAACCACCCTTCTCAAAACCCAGGCTCCCTCAACCACATATTCTTAAACCGAAATCTCCTAATTCGGGTCTCCTGTTGTGGAAACTCAGTACACACCTCAATAAGATAATGATCAGAGGTAGAAGAAAGTAAACAGTACAAGCTAGCATGCAAGTACAATTGCTGCCATAAAGAGGAAACAAATGCCTTATCCAACCTCTCCTCCATAAAATGCTTAGACCCACGCCCCTTCTCACAAGTCATATTGTGCCACTTTAAACTCAACTCTAATAACCCATAATCACCCAAACCCATAAATGCACAATTACCCAAACCCATAAATGCACAATTAACACACTCATGATTACCCAAACCCATAAATGCACAATTACCCAAAAAAAAACTTCCAACCTCTTCACCTGCTTCGTCCCACAACCGGTGATCACCACCCAACCCCGACAAATGCTGTACTAGAACCTTCAACCATGCTTCCCATTCTCTTTTGGGCTCATTTACAGGAATCGTAAAATGCAATGGACAGAAATTCTCAGTATGGCTAAGTAAACTGTCAAAACGTAGAAGGGAGTTGTTGTAATTTACTCTCTTAATTTTATTATTGATGCTAAACAAGTATATATACAAAGATGATCCTTAAATCAAGGAAACTAAAAAAAGGAATACAAATATTTAACATCTTAATTTAAGAATACAAATAAGGAAGATAATCATACACAATTGGAAAGGATTGAATGTGTCCAATACGCCTGCTCAAGTTGGAGCATGAAGATTACAAATGCCCAACTTGCCAACAAGGAACTGGAACTGTTGATGACCGAGAGCTTTAGTAAAGAGGTCTGCAAGTTACAATCGCGAATAAAATGACAATCAATTTCAATGTGCTTTATGCGTTCAAGATAAACAGGATTGACTGTAATATGGATAGCAGCACGATTGTCATAATGAAGATGAGCTGGAAAAGAATGAGTGATCATCAAATCATGAAGCAAGGTACGAAGCCAGATAAATTCAAGTAGCCATAGAGCGATATTCAGCTTCAACGGAAGAGCGTGAAACAGTAGTTTGCTTCTTAGTTTTCCGACCAAGAAAGATAAGATAACCCATAAGAGAACATCATGTAAGAGGACATCCAGCTCAATCAGAATCACAATAGGCAGTGAGGTGGAAATCAGACTTGGAACAAAGGAAAATACCTTGTCCTGAGTCAAACTTGAGGTACCGTAATATGCGAAGAGCAGCCACCCAATGTCCATGGCGTGGTTGATGCATGAACTGAGATAAAATATGAACTGAATAACAAAGTTCCGGTCGAGTGATTGTCAAATATATCAGTCTGCCAACCAAACGACGAAAAGGACTGGGATCATCAAGGAGATCACTTTTATCTAATGTCAATATGTGATTCTGCTCCATGGGAAAAGTAGTTGGCTTGGAACCAGTCATGCCCGTTTCTTGCAAAATATCCAGCGAATACTTCTGTTGAGACAAAATTATACCATCAAGCGAGCGAGCGAGCTATTTCCAAACCAAGGAAGTATTTAAGAGTACTAAGATCTTTAATGTGAAAACAAGCATCCAAATAAGCTTTAAGAGTAGTGGCATGGTGACTGTCATTGCTAGCAATAATAACATCATCTACGTACACGAGTAATGCCATGAAAGAATTCCCTTTATGGTAGAGAAAAAGAGACGTGTCTGCCTTAGATTGATTAAAGCCAAAACGGAGAAGAGAAGTAGAGAACTTGGCATACCATTGGTAAGAGACCTGTTTTAAACCATGAAGGGATTTGCGAAGCTGACATACTCGATTATCACCATGGGATAAATAGCCAGGAGGTGGTGTCATGTACACTTCCTCATCCAAATCGCCATGTAAGAAGGCATTATGAACATCAAGTTGATACAATTCCCATGATTTTGCGGTAGCCACAGCTAATAATGTACGGACTGTAGTGAGTTTGGCTACCGGTGAAAAAGTTTTAGTATAATCAAGCCCTTCAACCTGTGTATAGCCTTTGACAACTAAACAAGCCTTGTAGTGCTTAATAGTCCCGTTAGAATGATACTTGATTTTGTATACCCATTTGCATCCAATGGTCTTCTTTCTAGCGGGTAAAGGTTCTAAAGTCCATGTACAATTTTGTTCAAGTGCTTTGAATTCTTTATCCATTGCTTCTTGCCAACAAGTATCTTTAATGGTATGTTTATAAAATTTTGGCTCATCATATTAAGTGATGGCTATAAGGAAACGAGTATGTGAAGTGCTAAAATTTGAAAATGAGAGAAAAAGAAGTTAAAGGATAAGATATACCTGAGGAAGCATAGTGGGAAGAGGTGGGAGGAGATCCATTATTTCCTGGCAAGTCAACTTGAAAGTCACGAAAATGAGACAACAATTTCCTCATGTGAGGAGGAAGTTATTGTGGCGGTGTTGATGATTGCTCCGGTATAATAGGATATGAAGAAGGGCTGCCTGTGGTTGTGGAATTAGGCACAAAAATTTCTACAGATATGGTGAGTGGTTGAGATGGGTCAGGAGGTAGAGGTTCATGGTCAAGTATAGGTAAAGGTACAAGTGTTGTGGTTGGATTGTGACCTGTAGTAGAGGAGGAAAATTGGTGATGGAAGGGAAAAATATTCTTATAAAATGTTAAATCCCTGTAAGTGAAACTTTTGTGATTGCTTAAATCATATACCTTATACCCTTTTTGACCATGAGGATAACCAATAAAAATGAAGCGGTGGCCCATTCTTGAAATTTATCTTTTGATCAAGGAAGAATAAACGCATAGCAAAGGCATCCAAAAACATGAAGTTGAGAATAATTTGGTTTTCAAGAAAACAAAAGCTCATAAGGACCTATACCAGATAAAAGAGGTGTATGAGTGTAATTATTAAATATGCTGCTGTTAGGACACATTCACCCTAGAATTTAATGGATAAATTGGCTTGAAATCGTAATGCTTTAGTGACCTCAAGAATATGTCAATGCTTATGTTCTACTACTCCATTTTGTTAGGGTGTGGAAACACAAGAAATTTGAGTCAATCCCATTTTGTTGACAAAAACTTTGAAAATTATGGTTTGTAAACTCGGTGCCATTATCACTGCGAATTTATTTCACCACCTTTCCAAATTGTTTAGTGTAACATTTTCGACCATTCATACATGCATTATCACATACATTTCATTTGGACATATTTATTTAATAAATGTCTGTCACACGAAACACATGCATACGTAGGGATTTTGGCGTGAACGAATTCATGAGATATACTTGACACGGGTCGGTTTATCGCAATAGGATCAAGTCGTACGTGTCTAGCTCTAATTTAAATATGGACACAAGATATTGGAAATGAAATTTAATAAATGATTACTTTTGAAATAAAGGAAATTTTAGCATAGTTAAATTAAAGTAGACAAATTGACTACATAGTATTTTGGCACTAAGTATTTGTAATTATGTTTTCTTTGCAGAAAAATTAGATCTAGTTTTAAAGAAGACGAAGAAGATAATGACTCTTGGACAAGACAAAGATCCGTAATGATTGGAGAATATAAAAATCTAAAATAATGGCTTTCGGAGAAGATGAATATTTGCAATAATGACTTTTGTAGAAGACAAAAGTATAAACAAAAATTATTTCGGTAAAAATAAAAGGAGAAAAAAGGAATGTAATTTTGTAAATAAAATTTAAAAGTAA
>CATIWF010125959.1:0-30985 GCA_949630135.1 Balakata baccata
CCAAAATTTACTCAAATATTTTTTCATAGTATACCTTACATTCATTCCATCTCTCAACTAAAAATTATTAAAAATTTACATTAGATTTATAAAATAAATAATATTAATTAGGTTAATTAAATATAATTTTATATATTTTATTGTAATTAAGATTTATCCAAAATTAACTTTTTGTAATTAAGTTAATTAAAAATTTATATTTAAAAAAATATAAAAATCGATAAAAATGGAAACACGAAAAAATCATTCTTAGAATTGAAAAAAAACCTTTGAAAAAGTTCGCCTAAATTCCTCTAAAATATACGCGGCCCGTTTTCATTAGAAAAGGAAAAATTAAAAATAATCCCTCATTCGATTTTTTCCTTCCGTTTCTTGTTTGTCGGCGGCGATCCAGATCCTCCACTGTTTCTGTTTCCGTTTCTTGTCCGCTGGATTCTCTCCGTTAGCTGATCAGAATTCAGAAGGTATAAAACTTGTCGATTAATAGTAGATGGAAGGTAGTTTAGCTAAGGAGCTTTACTCAGAAATTTTGCAGCTATCAGTAATAGAATCGAATGCTTCACCCGGCGCTATTGGTAAGCATAGTTTTAGGTTCATGTTGTTCTTTCTTTTGGATATTTTAGAGCATATAGCTGATATTGTTTCAGGCCGCGATGAAGATGATTTGCAGGATGAAGATGGATCCTTTTGGGGTGGGTCTGATGAAGAATTGGATAAAGCATCTGATTTGGATAGGGAATGGCAGAGAAGACGCGATCAATTTCACACTGTAATTTTCTATGGTTTTGAGTTTTTGCTTTTGCTTGTTATTTTCTTAATAATATTACCATCATTACTTTCAGATTGGATATCGTGATGGTCTCATAGCTGGAAAAGAGGCTATTGCACAAGAGGGATTCAATATTGGATTTAAACAATCAGCAGTTGTAGGATATCAGTGGGGCATTGGTAGAGGTGTTACCAGGTAAATTAAATAATTACAAAAACGAATGTTCTTTTCTTACTTAGTGTTACCGTTATCAATTATTTGGTCCTAATGTATCTGTTTTTCTTGTTTCTGTGGATCTCTTACCCTCCATAATAGCGCACTTGCCTGCCTTCCTGATGGTTTAGGAGAAAAGCTGAAAGAAACACAGGAAAAGAGAAACAAATTTCAGGCCTTGTACGAAGCTATGCATTCTCTTTCTACAACTGATGCACTCAAGTTGTTTCATGATGATATAGTGACCAACAGAGCAGTGAAACGAAGTGTGGATGCTGATGTTACTTCTGATGTGGTGGAATGCTTGCAAAATAAAAGTCCCGGCTGCACTCTGGAACATTATGTTGAAAAACTTCAGTCGCTTCTTCTGGAATCTCCAAAGATCGAGTCACATTTATCAGTAAAGTAATTTATGTTCATAATTTAACTTTGTATGCCAGATTTATTATGTTCTGGAAGTAGCATAATGAAAATCATTTGTTCATGATGTTGGTGAAGATTTTGCAACTAGTTGAGTGTTATGGTATATGTTTGCTTCTGTGCAAGTTTTATACATAAGCATATACCGGATGGTTTTCATTTGTATGGTTATAAGGAGATTTGTGTAAACTCTGTTGAAATTTAGCAAAGATGAAAGTATGCAAGCCTGATGGTTATTTGCATTCCAATTTGCTTTTATAGTTCCTTCTCAGAGTGTTTCTTAACTTTTGGTTTTTTTCTATACGTTGAATTCTGCACTAATAAAAGTATGCAAAGGCATAAGTGCTGCATGATGATAATGAAATCGCATCAAATCATTTTGCCTTCGGAGGTTTCTTGAATCCGTTCATAAAAACGTAAATTTCTTATGAACTATGCTTTGATACTGTTCAGAAACTGCAGAATTTGCTGATGCCTTTGCTTTTCGCAAAAACAATCATAACCATGAATTTTTTTTCATAATCTCTCCAGTTGGTAATGTGACTCTAGAGAAGAGAACATGAACTTAATCACCATAGCTTTTACTATGTAATATTAGACATGAATAACCATAATAAATTAACAACATTCGAGAGGTGGAATTCCCTCCTACAACTTAGACAGACTTGACACATATTTGGCTATTACACATACTATTAAGCTAGAAAATGTTCCACTCACACATCAGCTGCTGAGCTTAGGAGAAACCATTAACTGCATGTATTATTTCAACCTCCATTCAGTCATCACACCCATCAAGCTCTATCTTCTGCTCCTCGGATGTTAGCTGAACAACAAGTTAGTTGCTGTATGAAATTTGTCGTTTACTTCTAAACATGATCCTGACTACATTGATACTCTCTAGATCAACTTATTATTGGTACAGTGTACAAAAGGTGCTCTCTCTTCATCACTGCCTGTACAATAAAACAAGAAACTAATGGATTGATTAATAGGATATAAATTACATTTTGTGCTGTTTGATTTATAATTTGTATTCTGTTATGAATATGTAACAAATTTGAAATAAATGAAGAGTGGAAATATTGTGTTATACCTCTGAAATCAACATCAGCTACAAGCTTGAATAGGTCTTGAATGAGAAAAGGCTGATGTTGTGTGCCTGATATGAGTGTCATATCTGGGTATGGGCAAGACCGTTTCAAAAGCCTCAACAAGTAGTTCTACCTTTCGCTTTCTAGCAGGAGCAAGTTTGGTAACAGTTTGTTGGAGTGCATAATCAAGCATCCATTCCTCAGCATTTTTCCTGTCATCCATTGTCTGATGCTTCAGATCAACTTTTTCTGCCTCTGGATCAGGAACAACAGGGAGGAAATTTGGTTCCCTTGGATTGAATCTCCTCTCTTCCTCCAAATCCCTGATGTGTTTATTGCATTTGATTGTCCATTTCCTGTTGCTGCAGGCATCTGCAAGTTCTTGAGTGGAATTGCCTTTCTTGCCATGGTATCTGTTTCGTGATCTTGTGTTGGTTCCATTATTGGTCATGAGAGAATTTTGTTCTACATCTGACCTGGTGCAGAGTTCTACTTCCATGTTCTCATTTCCTGTGCCATTTTCAGCTGAACTGAGTTTACAGATATTAAAATCACTCTGCTCCTCGGAACCCTCTGGGGTTTGGATTTTGGACTTGTTAGCTCCTTCCTGATCTTTTTTCAATAAGTTCTGATTCTCGACATCATTAGTGCTCTCATGCTGCCCATCTAACTGGTGATCACAATTTTGAGCCAGTTTAATTTCATTGAAAGGCTCTTGAATTGAATTACTGTCTTCAGAAATTTTATCAAGTTGTGCTTGAACAATGATGAGGTTTTGGCAGTCATTGAACTCAGCATCATCTTGAGTAGCTTCATAGGAACCCAGAGATGAATCTTTTGCAACTCGATCTTGTTCTTCTATTGGATATTCAGCTGCACCACTTGGGAGTTCCTGTGAACCAGAAGAAATGATGTCCAAAATCTGATCGGCTTCTGTCTCCTTGTGCTTCTGGCATTCATTACTTTCATCATTGCCTGTCTCATCAGAACTCTCAGAAGAATTTGCTATTTGGCTTGGGAGCAAATCAACTACATCATCCATTACACTGGTATTGCAATCATTTTCAGCATCTCCAAGTTGAGGATTCATTTCAAAGATATCGTTTTCTGTTTCACATTCTCCATCTTCGTGAGCATTCTCATTGGTTACTGCTAATTCTTTGCCCTTCTCTTCCTCTGCTTTTGACTCCTCAATTGCATCTTCAATGGAAGAAAGTTGGTCACAGGTTAAATCAGCATCTACCTGGGTAGGCTCAAGAATCTCCAAGTTGTATACCATGCTTTCCATCTCAGAATCACTTTCATTGCTCTGTGAGCTGCAGGAGGCAGTTTCATTGTCAAAGAGTTCTTGCAGCACATCATCTGCTAGAATCTTCTTGGTGCAGTTGCCTATTACGTCATCTGATCCAATGATCTTAGGTTCATCGAGCAGATCAAGCTGCATAATTTCTGATAGGCATTCAACACCGGTACAATAGTCTTTCTCATGCTTGTTCGAATAATCAGCTTCTGTATCAATCTCTGGGTTGGATAACCGTCCCTCCTCCCACTCCATGTCACTAGTTTCAGAAATGCTGTCGTCTGCCTCCATGGTTGTATGGCATTCTCCTTCGGTGTCAATCTTATTGTTACAGCTACCTGTTCTTACTTCTTCAGACAATAAGTGGGGAAAGCCTGCATCCGCACCTTTTGTCTTGTGTTCTTCTAGAAAATCCCCTTCCAAATTTTCCTTGAAATCAATCTCTGAATGTGGCGATGCATCAGAGAGGTTCTCAGAAACTTGATCCTTGTTTTCTTGTTCAGCTGCTCCTTCATCGTCCCCATGAAAAGAGGAGTTACTGTGTTCTTTGGGTTCTCCAGCAAAGCCAACTGTTTCCTCGTCCTCCTCTGCATGCTTTTCAGTTGCGTCTGCACGACCATCAGCTGTACTTTTGGCATAGATTTCAATAAAGAAATCCATTTCCACTTCTTTCAACAAGTCACCATTTATTTCTTCTGTTTGATTACCAGATAGCTTCACTCTACGTGGGGATGAAACCTCCAGCTTTGAGCTCTTCTGGACCTTAAGGGAACGCCTGGCCTTCAAGAAGTATTTCAAAGGAGGCAAAGGGTTGTGATGATGGCCATTAAGGGAGCAGTAGGTGTAGGGGCAGACCTTCAGGACTGAAGTCCCTTCCGATACAGTACCCCCAGGATTGAGCATGAGATAAGCAGGAAATTTGGAGTCTTTGAGAGTTGAAGAACAGGTAGCCTTCTGTACTTTAACATCTGCACATAGAGCTACCCTGGAACATTTTTTAGCTGCGCTTCTCACCGGTTTAAAACTAGGAGACTTTGTTAAAGTCCTTACCAGCATCAAACTAGATGATTTAGTTAAGGTCTTATTTGATTTGTTACCAGAATCAGAGCCAATTCTTGATGAACTACTTGAGTTCCTTCGACGCAGATTCTTGCAATCCAAACTAGGTGGACTATTCAAGGAACTCACCTGAGAACGTTCCTTTCTTGCCTCCGAACTGCTGGTAGCTTTCATGTAATTTGGCGACCAACCACCGGGTTTGATTAGAGCCTGCTTCTGTGGAGTTGCAGCCGCGGGTTGAGAAGACAGCGTTGGCGGCTTCCCAAGTTGGGATATGGTTTTCCTCAAAGGTAATGAACTCAAGCTCTCCATACTTGAAAGCTTAATTGATCTTGATCTTTTCATTTTCTTCTTCATATCTGTTCCTCTGTTCTTGCCATCCTGGTGCTGACAAGAAGTTGGTTTCAGGTTGCCCAATCGCTTCTCGGATTTAACATGATCAGGTTGGAATCCAAGGCTACCGGGTACCTTTCTTTGTACCATCTTCAAAGAAAATCTAGTAACATGGATCAGAGATGGATGTTTTGAGGTTGGTTTTCTTACCTTGGAGATGAGGGTGTCAAGCTCTGGAAGAAAGGGGTTTCTTTGTGGTTTTGTGTTGAAATGAAAAACCACAGGAAGAAGATATGGAAAAAACTTGAATAACAAACAACTAAAGATTCTTATTTGATTTATTTTATTATATTTGTTTTCAGTGTGTAGCCCTATGGTTAATTATGAACAGTGATTAGACATATCAAATTTGAACGATAATCAGATTTTAGTTAGTGAGTTGATGCTGACTTCCCTAACAGGTGGTTTGGGTCCATTTTGTTTAGACATTTTCTGAATTGAATTATTGCGTATTTGACATCAGTGTTTTACACATGGCACTGACTTGTATTTTCCTTCATCAAACATTGTATGTATTAAACAAGATGGGATTAATTATCCAAATGCATTTCCTGCAATGACATAAACACCCCTCATTATACTGATGAAAGGGGTCAATATCTTCATGATGCATTTTAAAAGCATCGATCTTTAATTTGGCATCCTTGATGCATGCCATTCCATTTTTCTACCATGATATGTTATGATGCTAGTTAACCATAGATGGAAATTCATATCAATTTGTCTTAATTGTATTGTATGGTTAGCTATTGGGGATTAACAAGCTTTTATGCCCCTTCATGATAACAAACTACTGAAGCAAAGCATTTATGTAAAGGAAAGTTAACATCTAGATGGATTTATTTACCCATCAAATTAATTTATATGCATAATCTGTTGTAGAGCATTAGCTTACAATCTAATCTTCTATACAGGTTAAAGTTCTTCCCTTGGTATTTCATTTTTAGGCAGGGAAAGTGAACAAGTTGGGAGCTGAAAAGGGTAAGATTGGAATTTTATAAAATAGATAGAACCGAGGGGAATTTTCTTATGGACGAAGGATAAGGAGGGAATTGACTGCTGGGAGGTGGCACTTTCAAAAAAGAAATAAGGGAATAAGAGGTCGGCGAAAATGGGCTGCTGGTGGGGCCTAGACGGTCTTTTTACGCAAGACGCTCCTCTACAGTCTTCTCCGTATGCAAAACTAATAACGGTTGTTTGCATTACATTTGAATAAAATATTTTTTTAAAAAAATTATATTTTAACTGTTTTGAATTTAAAAAATTATTTTTAAATAGAAATAAATAGGTAAATAGATATTTTTTAACAAACAAAATTAAAAAAACAGTTCATAAGAAATCGGTTAAATAAAAAAATTTAAAATTTATTTTTAAAATATTCAATATCAATTATAAACATCTTCTAGGAGAGAAAAATATTGATTATCAATTTAGTGGTTGTGGAAAAATTATTAAAAAATAAAATACTTAATTGGTAATCTTTAATAGCAAGGCACAGTCCCATGCCTCCGTTTTAATTTTTATAATTGGAATGGGTCTGAGCCGTTTTAAGAATTTTTCCTTTTTCTCGCCAAAGAGTAAGAGCGAAAATATCCTTTAAATAAAAATGTGAAGAAAACTAAGATGAAATAAATAAATAAATAATTCTATGTTACTATTTGTTATTCCAAGTTTCGTAGTCTCCATGTAATTTTTGCAAAATATTTTTCTCCTAATATCTTTGTACAATGCCATCCTGTTGGTAATAATAAAATATAGAATTGAATCACTTCATTTTCAAGATAGATTGCCAAACTGTGAATCACCTTACTATTTCGTGTCTTTGCTTTCTCACTTTCTGTAACTAACCGACACTGATCTATCATTTTTATCTGACTCATTGCATGATAATATATTACTTCAGTACATGAATAATATACAGACTTAATCCAGTTAAAAAAAAAAAAAAAACTCCTAATTTTATTAGAAATGAAAGTCTAATAGGAGAAGCTGACTCGGTATATGAAAGCATATATTGGTGTTATTTGGGACAAATTTGAGGTTGAATACTCTGACAAAGGAGCGTGGGTGTCTAGCGGACCAGTGCATAGATGTTTCCCCATGGCATATGTTTCTTGTAACTGCCTAAAAAGAGAGCAAGAAAGTCCAAAAAATACTCAATGCTACATATGAATGAATGAGGTTGTTGACTTGTTTTCTTTTGCAGCTATTATGGTTCAAACATTACACGAGCTCCCTGTCCCAGAATCATAACTGCCAAAACCTTTGTATATCTTGCCATCATATGTTCCCATGTTATCTTGTTCCCTATTACATTATTATGGACATATCAAAATGACAATTATTCAAATAAACAACAGATAGATAGATACGAGGGGATTAAACGTGACTTATAAATCAACAAGTAATGCTACATATTCCAACACTTTTTGTCCCAACTAGCATAAAATACTTGTACAATATTCATCCACCCACTTATTTTATCCAACTTGAATTAAAAGTACAAATATTTTATTTTAGTTGGGACAATTAGCATTTCTCGAAATCAACTCAACCAGTCATATATCTATGATACATTCGTAAGCGGTAATCAATATGAAAGTATGGGTTGATAAAAGAAAAAATATAATACCAGTCGAGGAAATGTCTAAAAAAAAAATCTGAATGTGCATGATAGAAAGTGTTTTTTTATATATGAATTTAATCCAACATTATAATTAGTTCTAAAGCATATTGATTATTACTAGAAAATCTGAAATCAAAAATATCTATCACATGGGACGAGGGAATTTGACCTCATAAACGGAGGAAAGAAGATTGTTATCCAAAATAAACAAACATAGTTGATGAGCTTTGCTCGTCATCTGAAGACCCTAAGCGAGTGATTTGCAATAGTGAAGCCCCCATCAACCATTAGATTAGCACCACTTACATATCTTGCTTCTTCGGTTGCCAGAAAGAGCACAGCATTAGCCACATCGTCAGTTGTCAATTCAACACCTTGCAGGTTAGCATTTCTCCCAACAAAAGCACGGAAACCTGCCAGCGCTTCCTCGGTTCTCTCCTCCACAGGCAAGTGAGCCAATGCCAAGCCTGTTGGAACTGCATAGGGAGAAACACAGTTGACACGTATCCCATATTTTCCTAGCTCAGCTGCAACACTTTTGTTCAGTCCTAATAGAGCATGCTTTGATCCTGTATATGCATGAGGGCCCAGGCCCCCTATGGCACTCGCAACGCTGCAAAGAGAAATAATCGAGCCCTTATTTTGTGGAATCATAATTCGTGCTGCATGCTTCATTCCCAGAAATGTGCCTTTGACATTTACATCAAACACCTTCTCGAAGTCTGATAGTTCTACATCCCTGATGTCTGGACAGGGTGAACCTGACAATCCAGCATTGTTGACCATTATATCCAGTGCTCCAAATTTATCAACCGTAAAATCAACAGCTCGTCGGACATTATCTTCTATTGCGACATTGCAATGGAAATAACAAATATTTGGGTTACCGCCAAGGGATTCACAGACATTGTGTCCAAGGTTGTCTTGTACATCAACTACACAGATTTTTGCACCATGCTTGTGGAATAGACGCACGATACTCTTTCCTATCCCAGTGGCTCCACCAGTGACCAATGCTACTTTCCCTAATAACCTGCAAAAAATTAACAATGCACGATCTTGTAAGATATACTAGTATTTGAAAAAGCAAATCAACACATTCATTTTGTTAGGAATCCCAAAATATAAGACAATTAACATTTAACCATAGAAAATCAGACATTGTTAGAAATTAACCCAAATTATATAAATGCAGAGTATAACCAAATAAATCTATTTTAGGGGCTTGACATTAACTTTTTGTGGAGAGGGATAGTGAAATATGAGATAGTTGTTAAAGGCCTAGTGTTCTGTATATGAAGTCCAGTGTTATATGTTGCATAAGAATCAACATATTCCTTCTTTCTTTCCAGCTTCACTGATGTCATCATAAACTTTGTGGTGCAAAAATCCCACTGAAGCCAATTTTATTGCCCTGAGTTCAACTAAAAAGATTAAGGAATTAACTATGGATACTTTTGCTGAACATATGGAGCAGAAAAAAAAAAAGTAAGATGGAAAGAGAATCAAACAGGAGCACCAAAAATAAGTCCATGTTCTGGTAAAACAGCAATAAGAGGAAAAAGGGTAGGTTAAAAGATCAAAGCTAGATTATAATTTAGTAGAGTTTCTACATACCATGAAGAAATCGCTTCAACTAAGGCCAAATTAGCTCCCTACCCTTACCAAGATTGATTTTTAATAAAAAAAAAAATTCAACGAGATTGATCTAAGATATAAGATAAAGATAAGACAAAATTGAGAAAATCTTGAACATGCTTAACAGAGGAACGATGGTAAATAGCGGAAGAACTAGGCTTACCTTTGGCAAGAGAGAGTTGAGACAGTGGAGGTAGTGGGTGTAGCCATGACTGGAGCTTCTCTGCAGCTTTTTGTGCAGAGTTGAACCAGTGGAGTTGCGCTTAGCAGTTAAGCAGTCTTATTTTACCTTTTAAGCTCTAGTGCATTAATTTTTTTTTACTAAACTTTTGACAATTATATTAAAATAATACTTTAATACTAAATTTTTATAATTTTATTTAAGAACGGTATTGAATTTTTACTTCCTATCCATTTAGAACTATATTTTTATAATTTTATTCCAGTATTTATAATATTTATGATAGAATTATCTGATATAGATACTAAAAATATATATTATATCATATGATAAAAATATTACATATTAACAATTTATATGTATAAAAACTAAAAATTGTGACTTTTTTATCAGAAATGATATATAACGTGTATCTCCAGTATTTACATCAAACAAATTCTATAATAAATATTATAGATACTTTCATCTAAAATAAAATTTTAAAAATAAAATGCTAAATTGATACAAAATAAAAATTTAATATAATTTTAAAATAAAATTATAAAAATATTGTACTAAATTAATACAAAATATATAAAAATACCAAAATTTTGGTTAAAAAAATACATTTTACCCCTCCAGTGCTCCACCAGCCAATTAAAGAAATACTTTTGTCCTGCATTAGGATAGTTGACTCAGACATTACCGATTTAGTCATCTACTTAAAAACCAACCGTTAAATTTTAAGAAAAAAATTAAAAAGAGATGAAGTATTTTCTTTTTTTCAAGGAAAAAGAGAAATACTACCTAACATTTTTTTTTTTACATTTAGAGTTATCAATTTATAACATTATATGATTAAACAATATAAAATGATATAGATTTATATAGATATGAGTTTGAACTTAATAAATATGAATTATAATCGTGTTAATATAATTAAGATATAGAAAAAATCGTATCATAAATAAATTTTACATAATTAACTTGTTAAGACATGATTAAAAATATATAAAATATTTAATTTTTTAATATTAAAATATATAAAATATTTAAATATATATTATAATATTTAAATATTTATTAAAATATAAATAAATATTATACGACTATTGTTTTTATAATTATATTAATATTTATATCTATTCGTATATAATCTTGTCTTGTATATATATGTATATATGTTTAATTAACTGTATCTAATCGTTTCATGTCATATAATGTGTATACAAGACACGATATAATTAGACATAATACAATATAATTAGACACAATACAATACAAGTTGTTAACTCTGCTTTCCACTAAAAAAAGATATGTCTTTTGTATAACACTCATTGAAGAGAAAAATTATTTAATAAAATTTATGCTCATTTACGGTCGGATATTAAAATTGAGACACAGCAAAATAAATTATATTTTTTCCTCGCCAAAAAAATAATAAATTATATTTTTTGAGATATAGGATATATAATGATAATAAAGGTTTGGATACACACTTCATATGAGTTATTCATTAATCTGCAATTTCAATCACTAGATGAATATCTCGTAATCTGAATTGTTTATTATGCCAGATATACCGATTTATTAGGTGTATCCAGCAGTTGAAGTAGAGTTTATAATAAGTGGAACTAATAATAAAATTAATACACGAAAATAAAAAATAACAATAATTTATATAAAATTATATTAAATTAGCGTATAACTAAAACTAATTATAGAAAAAATTAAAAACTAAATATGAAAATAAAGTAATTCTAAATAGAAACAACATTTAAAGAATTGAAATAACATAACATATAAAAAACAAAAAAAAATTCTTTAATATATGATTTTATACATGAATAATATGGACCTGAAGATTATAAAAATGGGCTATTACTGACACCGTGAATAAGTTTAGTGTGGAGGTGTAAGGAAGAAACCATTTTTTTTACTTAAGGCCTTGACTTTCAATTGAGAGATGAGGAAGTTGGCTGAGGACATCAAACTCAATCAAAATGTCTTTTTTGGACAAGGTTCAGTCCAAAACTTTGGTCCAAATAAAACAATTGGGTAAAAATCGAATTTTAATGGGCTTTTTTGTGATGAGGTTCGTAGAAAAGCAGCATCCATCAGCAGCCTTGAAATGTTCTGTGTGGGCTTTTCCAGAAGTGATTTGGAAAGAGTTTTGGATAACAATGATATGAACCTCTTTTTCCAGAATATTAATGCTCCACTTTTTATGCAATACCTTAAAGAAAAATTGCTGCCAGACTTTTAGAGGTTTAAATCATCCAAGAAATTTTCGAGAATTTTCTAGAATGACTTGTGTTGCTGTCATATTGTACCATACCAATTGAGAGAATTCGAAAACCATGAAGTGCATGGAACAGAGGTACCATAGCATACCATATGAATTGTTTCTATATGATCCATTGAGCTTCCAACAAACTCATTTTCAATTAACCATAATGCACTGACCAAAGATTCCATTTTATGGAACTGCAACTCTTCATATTCTAAAAGAAGTAACCTGATCTTTTCAAGATAAGGTTGGACCCTCATCTGCTGGACCTTTCATTAATGACAATAGATTTCCATCAATTTATGATCCCGATGACTTAGATGATGATAGTAACAGTCATATGAATTTATCTCCTAGCCATGAGCCTATTAGAGATAAAAGTTAAGGAATCTTTTTATGTAGAGAAGGATAAAAAGTATTTATTGGTGTATCTGCTGTTGCTTTCAGAATCTATTATAAATTCAGTAATATCAGCAGAAGATACAATTTTATTTGTAGAAGAAATTGTTGATGAAATGACCAGTGAACATAGACCAGCTTCAAATGAGGCTAAAGCTAAGCATACTAATGGTCTTTGGTTTTCAATGGATGATGTTCCACATCATCAAAGAAGAAATAGACTGCTTGAAAAAAGACTATCAATCTAATGTTATATCATTTGCATTAATTCATTATGAAGATTCATAATTTGTTTATGAAGTTTGTGCATAAATTCCTACTGATGATTATACTAACTTTCCAAAGCCCAAATTTGTTCCTCCAATTCCACCTATGGTTCCTCCAATTTGCATGTTCCAACCAATTGAAAAAGACTTTCCATCTTTACGTCAAAGAAGAAATAGGCTGCTTGAAATATTAGACTGGATGGAAAATAGACAGCAAGTTGGATTATCAATTTCAAAAGTTCTTCATGAGTTTACTACCAGATTCATCGGTGGTTTTAAAGAATGATGGTTGTGTTTTTCAAAATATGAAAAGTTAGAAGATCCATATGTGCTATCAGTACTTAAGGTACAAGTTCAAATTACAGGAGCACCACAGGTCATATCTGCTACAGCTGCAACTCTTCATTATCAGCTGATTTATAGAGTCTAGAATCATGCTTTGGATCTTTCAGCTCTAGTTTCCAATAAGGCTTTGCTCATAGTTGCAGATGCTTAACGTGTTCCTACCTGTGTTCATTTCTCCATATATGTAGAAATTTTGGAAGAATTTCTAAAGAAACAAACTATTCTTCTCTAGTAGTTTTAATGGTGCAATGATCAAAAGAGGATGGCTGAACATACTTTTTTACAGACTTTGGGGATTTACGAATAAGAGACTTTATACTAGTGGTCCAAGAGGTTTTTGAGCAGTTATAGGCATCAATATCCTTACATGGAAGTTTTCAAGTTACCTCTTATTGAATCGTTTCCAAATGAAAGTTTACAAATGCTGCGGTACTTCTGTTCCATGCATGTTCTTCATGAGTTTACTATTAGATTCATTGGTGGTTTTAAAGAATGATGGTTGCATCTTTCAGATTATGAAAAGTTACAATTCCATAAAATGGAATCTTTGGTCAGTGCATTATGGTTCATTGAAAATGAGTTTGTTAGAAGCTCAGTGGATCATACAGATATCTCCTAAATATCCAAAAAACATCACATTCTATACTGTCCATTTCAATTGTTCATCACTAAATATGACAAGTCCATAAAAGCCATTGCTTTCATTGATAATTATACTGGCTTTTTCATCATTGCTTCAATAGAATGCACCTTGTTAGATACACCGTCTACTTTGATTTCAATCTCATTTTCAATGAACCATAATACACCGACTAAAGATTCCATTTTATGGAACTGTAACTTTTTATATTCTAAAAGACGCAACCACCATTCTTTAAAACCACCAATGAATCTAGTAGTAAACTCCTGACAGTATGAAATGTGATATTTTTTGGATATTTGGGAGATATCTTTAGGTGGGCTAGATAGCCCATTTGATCCAACAGAGGATCTAGAGTAGTAATGGAAAAACTATCTCCAATAAGGATAAGGTTTTCACTCAGAAAAGTAACAAACACACTACTAATAGGGATAATATTCTGAAAGCAACAACCGACACACCGGTAAATACTTTTTATCCTTCTCTATAGTAAATATTCCTTAACTTTTATTTTTGATAGGCTCATGGCTAAAACATAAGTTCATATGACTGTTACTATCTTCATCTGAGTCATCAGGATCATAAGTTGATGTGAATCTATTTCAAGCAGCCTATATCTTCTTTGATAATGTGGTACATCATCCATTGAAAATCAAAAACCATTAGTATGCTTAGTTTTAGCCTTCTTTGAAACTGGTCTATATTCATTGGTCATTTACTTGGACGATCATTATCTAAGAGTTTGTTCTTATTATTATTAATTGGGTTATGGAAATGTTAATTTGAAACAATAATTTATCTCCTCAGTCTCATAAAACACCAACTATCACAACATTACCTCCAGTTGAACCTACCTCTCATTTGGAAACCTATAGATTTGGCAAAGAACCTAAAACACAATTACTCAACCACTTGTTCCAAGATTTTCAAGATCCTTATCAATATATGATTCAAGGATCCTCTTGTTCGAATCCTATTATTTCTTATAGAAAAAATTCAAAAAACTAATTAAGAGAGAGTAACAAATAGAACAAAAAAAAAAAAATTTTGAAACAAATTATGCAATTCCGTGGAAGAAGAAGTTGTGTGGTTATCTAGTGAGAGTTAAATATATAAGGCAAATGAAAAAAAGAGTTAATGTACTCAAATGATAAGCATGTTTATTTTTAAGAGAATGGAGTTTTGAATTTAAGTCAACTTCACTTTACGGCGAATCCAAGTATAATGCTATTATGTAGAATATGGGCCGCCGAGAGCGTGATAAAAATAATATTTAAAAAAAAGTTATCTGAAAGAAAAATCCTAAGCGTTTAAAGGAGTATATAGAAAAACTGTATTAATGAATGAGAAGGGTTTAGTATACATATAAAATTATAGGATTACTCTCAAATTCCCCGCTCTTCCCTCTTTTTCTCCGGCCGCCTTCCTTCTGAACCCAGCGGTAAGTAAATAGTGAGCGCTCTAAGGCTTACAAGTTTACAACTTCACTCCGAGGCATCTCTCTCCCGCTTCCCCCGTATGCTTCCCAAAACCCTAATTTCCGTTCTCTGTCCCAGATCTTAATTCTGCTTTGTAATCTCTTAATCCCCTCAATACAACATAATTTTCATTTGCAGCTTCATCAATGACGAAAGTGTACGGCACTGGCGCCTACGATTTTAAGCGCCACCGTGTAGCCGAGTATCCAGTCGACTTACATGCCCAAATTGGCGACATGCCGGTGGAGTCCAAACCTGGTTCCACCGCCCCTAACTCCATAACCCTCTCCGAAATTCAACGCGACCGCTTAACGAAGATTGCCGCCGTGAATTGGCTTAAAACCGGTGGCAGCACGGATTCCGATGACAAAAACAAGAAACCGTTCGATCCCGAGCTTGTGAAGCAGATATACGAGACGGAGTTGAAGGTTAAGGAAGGAAAAAAGCCCGTACTGTTGCAGAGAGTAATGGTTCTGGAGGTTAGTCAGTATTTAGAGAACTATCTATGGCCGAATTTTGACCCAGAAACGGCGACGTTCGAGCATGTTATGTCCATGATTCTCATGATCAACGAGAAGGTAATTTGTATACGTATAAAATTTTTATCTAAAATTACAGTTTATTGCGCCCATGATGACTAGTAATTTTCGAATGCACGGTGGTAGACTTGTCTTAGGCACGTTTTGATTAAGGGTTTTTTTTAATGCAAAATTTTCTTGTTTAGTCCAGGAGGTTTCTGTACTCTGCGGCTAGTTTAGGACTTGAAGTACCACATAGAGAAGCTAATGGGCGTCTCTTCCCTTTCATCCCAATTGTTAATGTCTACAGAGTGTATTGTCTTGTCTTAATTATTCCAAATTTTCCTGACTTTGTCTACCATATAGAACATAATTTCCATTTTTTTTCCCATTTCACTATTGATTAATTTAAAATATAATTCGAAGCAGGTGACATCATCATAAGAATGCAATTTCGCTCGAGTAGCTTTCATGTATTCGAGACTTCTTGAATTAGATAAATAGATGGTTGTACAGCCTTTGTTCTCTAGCGCCGAATTTGATAAATTTTGAATTTTTAGTTGCTCTTTCTTGACTTAAAATATCATAGTTCTCAGTGGTAAAGAGAAAGATGAGGAAGAAATGGAAAAGAAAATTTAATTTAGTTATGTATATTACAATCATAAAATATGTGCCGTCATTTATTGTCTTTACATGGTAATTTTGTAAGGAAAAAAAAAAAAATCTCTAACTTGTTTAAATTTTGTGGCCTTAAGAGTGTGCTGATTCATTTTTGTTAGCGGCAAAAGTTTCAGTGCTATGTAATTGTATTAAAAAAAAAGGACAGAAAATTGAGTTTGACAAAGTATACTTTTCTAATTTGCAGTTTCGAGAGAATGTGGCAGCTTGGTTATGCTTTTATGATCGGAAAGATGTCTTCAAAGGATTTCTAGAGAGGGTTCTACTGCTGAAGGAGGTAGGTGTCATTCTTTAGTAGTAGCTATTTAATGATGTCAAAATTTTGGATGAAATGTGAAAGTCAAAGTTTTGTTGCAGATAATGTCCTATGACGCTCCCTTTTAGGTATAATATGACCTCTGTTGCTACTACTTTTTAGTTTTTCCTGTTATTGATGGATGTATAGCAGACTGCTAAAGTACTCAAAAAAAGTTGATTTGTTAGAGAAAATCCCTATGAAAAAGTTAAGCATGTATTTATACGAAATGAACTTTTACATGTAGATCATTGGTGTCTGGATGGTTAAATTTATGAGATTTTTGGTATTCATTCAGCCTTTAGATGATTATGATCATATTTGATAGAATATGTGGATGGTGGTTAGCTTAAATACTTGATTTCTAGCTAAATTAAAGTGATATGCTGTTTTTTGAAATTGAGGTTTCATGCTTTATAGACTAAGATTTTAGGTTTGATTGGTTATTATTCATACATCATAAATATTTTAACAAATGCATTTTAGATTGCACTAGTTAGTTATACAGTTTGACTGATTGTTTCTTACTTTGATTCCAGGGGCGAGAATTGAGTATAGCAGAAAAGACTAACTACCTAGTTTTTATGATTAATGCCTTTCAGGTATGCTGTTGTCTTGATTCATAACTTGAGTATAAGAATTTAGATGCATTTCTGCTAGAACTATACAGCTTCGTAGCTGCTTCGTACTTTTGAAATTATTTCTTAATTAATATAAAATAAGGAATATAAACAACAAGAAGTCAAGTACCTGCCATGTAGGTTGGCATGTTATGGAACATTTTCTTGTAGGACTTCTATATGTTTGATATTGTAAGAGCTGGGGTGGGATACAGAGAACTCATATAAAATAAGCCTATATGCCTAAATCTTTGTGTACTCATCTGATGATGATTATACCTTTCTTTATTTTTATAAAATAGAAAACTTGCCCAATAAAAGATTCTTCAATCCTCAAATATAAAAAGAGTAGAGAAAATGATTACAATATCTTTATTGAATTATATCTATACTTATGAAGGCATAGTTGAATTGAGGATGGATTTCTTCTCTTTTTGGTTGATTCTCAGTTTTCTTACTGCCATATATTTTTGATGTTGATGCGCTTATTAATTAGATATGTTTGAGCATCTTTTCTTTCATCCGAAGCAGCATCATTTGAACTTGCATCTTCATGCACTTGGACAATAAACCGTGATGTGAAAATGCCTTTGAACATATGAGTGATGGATGTTCAAGAAGTAGTTTTCTAGGGGAACTGATTCAGTTATTCTGGCAATAGCCTGGTCTTCTCATTTCACTTTTTCATTTTGTTTGATATAAATAAAAAAACTTCATCTCACAGAGTCTGGAAGATGAAATTGTAAGTGAGACAGTCCTGAAATTAGGAGGTTTGCAGTCATGGCACAGTTTGTCATATGGTCGATTTCAGGTAAGGTCTGTGGGCTTTAGGTTTAATTTGTCTCCTTAAGTATTATGCTCTTGAACTTTGTATCAATTATTTTCTTCTCTCATTTTCAGATGGAGTTTTGCCTTAATACAGATTTGATAAAGAAATGGAAAAGGATGGTCAAGAGGGAGGCAAAGGAGGCAATGAAACAAGGAGTGCTTTTTGGCCCTTCAACATCTCTTGAAGCAAAATTTTTGAGAAATCTTATTGAAGAGTTTCTTGATGTAAATTTTATATTAAAACTGTGCAATATTTGCAATCTGTTTTGTTACTTGTGCTGCTGCTGATGTAGTATTATTTTCTTTGCATTAGGTGCTTGATTTTCAGGTTTTTCAGCAGAAAAATTCTGTTAATAATAATGATGAACTTGATTTCAGTATTGAGGAAGTTGATGATGCTGCAGTCTTATACTGTGAGAGGTTCATGGAATTTCTTATTGACCTTTTGAGTCAATTGCCAACAAGGAGGTATAGTCTAAAGCCCACTCTCCCTTTTCTTCTCCAGGAATTTATTCAACTTTTTTTTTCTTTTGATATTTTATTCTACCCAATTTTTCTTTTAACTCAAAGCCCTTGTTTCAAGCTAGTTGGGATTGACCATATAGATACCTATCTTCTGTTCTACTCACTGTGCCCTGTTTTTGCTTTTACTTATTTACGTTAGCAGTTTGTATAGTTTATAAATCTAAATAATTCTTATATAGAAAGTTAAGATCTTTTTGCAAATGTTGCTTGCTGGCACTATGTGCATGTCATGCGAAAGGTAGAACTTATTCATTTTAATATATCTTTTATTACTTTTCATTTTTGTTCTCCCTTTCCCTTCGCTTTTTTCCATGTGGTACAGGTACCTAAGGCCTCTTGTGGCTGATGTAGCTGCTGTTGCAAAATGCCATTTAAGTGCTCTTTACAGGCATGAAAAAGGGAAGCTGTTTGCTCAACTGGTTGACTTACTGCAGTTCTATGAAAGATTTGAGATTAATGATCATGTTGGTACACAATTGACAGATGATGAGGTGCTCCGATTACATTATGATCGTTTCCAAGCTTTCCAGCTTCTTGTGTTTAAGAAGATTCCAAAGGTATCTATGATATTCTTTCTTGGAAATGGTACACTTTTTATTCTGGAATGACCATTTTAAGCAGTGTCTTATTAGTAATCCTTGAATTCCTTCCTCTGACATATGTCTTGTTCTCTTCACTTTTTGCTACTAGCTGCGAGAACTTGCATTGTCAAATATCGGTGCAATTAACAAGCGAACTGATCTGTCCAAGAAATTGTCTGTTCTCTCTCCAGAAGAGTTAAGGGACTTGGTCTGTTGCAAGGTATGTAAAGCTTTGCAGACCTTTTATTTGTGTCTTCTGAATGGAGTTAAATTACATTGTTTGGTATATTTTATTTGATCATTTTGTTATTTTTGTGATTACTTTTAGCCTGTGTTGGTTGTATGGCTGTCTAATTTATTATCCAGTTGCAGGATTCTCTGAATGCCAACATTAGCCTTTTCTTGTGCATGTGCAATTATCAGGATATGTGCTCATGAGAATGCTTGAACTTTTTTCTATTTCTGTATGCTTCTTATTACTGAAATTTTGACCTTTTTTTTCCCAGCTCAAACTTATTTCCAATGAAGATCCCTGGTCTGAAAGAGTTGATTTTCTTATTGAAGTCATGGTCTCTTTCTTTGAGAAGCAGCAATCTCAAAAGGAAGCCATAAATGCTCTTCCTCTTTACCCAAATGAGCTGATTATGTGGGATGAGAGCCTCGTACCTAGCATTAATTATTCCGGAGAAGGTTGTCTGGCGCTTCCAAAACTGAACCTTCAGTTTCTAACACTCCATGATTATCTTTTAAGAAACTTCAATCTCTTTCGGCTTGAATCAACATATGAGATCCGCGAGGATATTCAGGAAGCTGTTCCACACCTTCTTGCCTACATTAATAATGAAGGAGAAACTGCATTTCGTGGTTGGTCAAGAATGGCTGTGCCGATAAAAGAATTTAAGATTGCTGAGGTCAAACAGCCAAATATAGGAGAAGTCAAACCATCTTCTGTTACAGCAGAAGTTACATTTAGCATTTCCAGTTATAAAGCACAAATAAGATCAGAATGGAATTCCCTTAAGGAGCATGATGTTTTATTTCTACTTTCAATACGTCCTTCATTTGAGCCTCTTAGTGTTGAGGAAGCTGGGAAGGCTACTGTGCCTCAGAGGCTTGGTCTCCAGTATGTACGGGGATGCGAAATCATTGAGATTCGTGATGAGGAGGGGACACTCATGAATGATTTCACTGGAAGAATTAAACGGGATGAGTGGAAACCACCAAAAGGTGAACTCAGGACTGTGACTGTTGCTTTAGATACAGCACAGTACCACATGGATGTAACTGATATAGCAGAAAAAGGTGCAGAAGATGCATATGGGACATTTAATGTTTTGATGAGGAGGAAACCTAAGGAAAATAACTTCAAAGCGATCCTAGAATCCATAAGAGATCTTATGAATGAATATTGTATTGTTCCAGACTGGTTGCATAACATATTTTTGGGCTATGGGAATCCTTCTGCAGCACAGTGGATTAATATGCCTGATCTTCTTGAAACAGTAGATTTTAAGGATACTTTTCTCAGCGCAGACCATTTAAAGGAGAGTTTTCCAGATTACCAGGTTGATAGTTTTTTTTTTACCAGATCATACTTAGTGTTTTTGGTTGTGAATATAGGGTTCTGCAAACATACTCAAAAATAAGCTAGGTATTACTGTCTTTACTACTAAAAAATAACCCTTTATTCAGGTAAGTATTTTATTTTCATGTTTTTTTATATATATCTTAAATTCCTGGGTTTGGGATCTAGTTATTAGGCATCGCCCTCTTATGCCACCAACTTTGACTGCTCTCTCTCTCTCTGTGATTTATATTTTCCAATGTTATCACCTCTACTTGCACTCTGGAAACTTATTTTCTTACATCAGTAGTGAGGTTTCTGTTAAGTAGTCTTGAAGTCTTTGTAAAGTGTTGACAGTGATGCTATGTTAATTGATTTTCAAGCTTTCTGTGATTCAATAGCATTTTTTTAATGTTAGTGATTACAAATATCAAGGATATTGTGTCAACTCTGGTTTTCTTAATGCAATTTGTTAACTGTAATTTTCTTGGCCCATTCGTGGTTATAAATTCCAAATCACATGCTTATAAGGTCGAGGGCCTCGAGCTCTTTATAATCTACTAGCACTTCTATCTTTAACACCCAGGTTTTGAGGTTAGTTTTTCATTTACTAATACTCTATTGGAGCTTGTTTTCCTCTTTGTTTCTTGTAGGTTTATGTGGAGTGGGTTGTCAAGTATATTAATTTTGGTCAGTTCTAAATGCCACATTGCTTTCTTGTAAGGTTGAGGGCTTCTGTATAACCTATTAGCTCCTCTTAACTTCAACACTTAGGTTTTGAGTTAACTTTGGATTTATTAATACATTCTTAATGTTTTTGCCAATAGCATGAATCATGGTTGAAACTCATGCGAGGAAATTTTTGAAAAGATGTGTCAAATTCCTCAAACTAATGTTAAATGAAAAAATAAAAAAAAAAACTGAGGGGTCTACTGATGGTGAGGTATGGTGGGAGTAAGTGCTCATTTTCTTTGATTGCATGTGCATGCTGAATGATATCTGAAGGAAAACTCAATGTTTTTCTTTTTGTTATCAGGTTTGTTTTGTAAATCCAGATGGTACAGAATGCTCACATCCGAGACCTCCCTTTCGAATTAAGCTTCCTAGGACTTTTAGAGGCAACACTCATGCTCTTCCAGGGAACAGGAAATTAACTACTGATTCACTGAATGATGTCAATATGGAGGATGCAGGTAGCCAGAAAGAAAAACTTGTGGTTGATTCGTATATTCCTCCTGACCCAGGGCCTTATCCCCAAGATCAGCCCAAACAGAACTCAGTCAGATTTACACCAACACAGGTGCTTATCAACTCTTTTAATTCGGTTGTTTGGATCATTTGGTACTTAATTTATTATCTTTTATAAGTGAATCCAAAATTCGCATGGCTGTAATTATTGTTCAATTTGACATCTGCCTTTTTTGTGATTTTCAAGTTGAAATTGCTGTGATCAACTCTATGAAGTTTTGGAAGTTTTCATAACGTCAGAATTCCTGTAATGGACTCCAAGTTATTTGGAGCTTCTCTACTTCGTGGAATTTCCAACTTAAATGGCAGTAATATTATCCGAACTCTTAAATTAAACATGCAGGAGTGCAGATCTCTCCATCTTATGAAAGAGATGAGAGATAACATTTTGATTCTTCTGTATAAATACAGATGTCATAGTGAAAGCTTTCTTGCATTTGTATTTTGCTTTTGCTTTGGGACATTCAAATTCTCATTATATATGTTTGAAGTACACTGTTCACCATTTCATTTATTTGCATACAAGAACCTTAGCTGTAATTTTGGCTATGACATAACCTTTTCTATAACTGTGGCGCAGATTGGAGCAATCATTTCAGGTATTCAACCAGGGCTAACTATGGTTGTTGGACCACCTGGTACAGGAAAGACTGATACAGCTGTGCAAATCTTGAACGTTCTGTATCACAATTGTCCATCACAAAGGACATTAATAATCACCCATTCTAATCAGGCTTTAAATGACCTGTTTGAGAAAATAATGCAGGTATGACCTTTGAAAGTTTGTTCACAGCCAAAGTCAAATATTGTGCACCTAATGATTCTAATTTTTATTTTTATCAAATGATATGACATCTGATGATCTTCTAGCACTAAAATTCATTTGTTGAATTTGCCTATTTTCACTGTTTCAGAGAGATGTACCTGCACGTTATCTTCTTCGACTGGGTCAAGGTGAACAAGAACTAGCAACTGATCTTGACTTCAGCAGGCAAGGCCGTGTAAATGCAATGCTTGTTAGACGGTTAGAATTGCTTAGTGAAGTGGAGAGGCTTGCAAGATCTCTGCAAATTCCTGAGGATGTAGGTTACACTTGTGAAACTGCTGGATACTTTTGGTTGCTTCATGTGTACTCACGCTGGGAACATTTCCTTGATACTTGTTCGGGTAATGAAGATAAGCCAACATTGGTTCAGGACCGCTTCCCCTTTAAGGAGTTCTTCTCCAACACACCTCAACCAGTCTTCACTGGTCAGTCATTTGAGAAAGACATGCGGGCAGCTAAGGGGTGCTTTCGTCATCTCAAGACAATGTTTCAAGAGCTAGAAGAGTGCAGGGCATTTGAATTGCTCAAATCAACAGCTGACAGAGCGAATTATCTCATGACCAAGCAAGCAAAGATAGTAGCAATGACATGCACTCATGCAGCGCTAAAAAGGAAGGACTTCCTTCAACTGGGTTTCAAGTATGACAATTTGTTGATGGAAGAAAGTGCCCAAATTTTGGAGATCGAAACTTTTATTCCAATGTTGCTTCAGAGGCAAGAAGATGGCTATGCACGGCTAAAACGCTGCATACTGATTGGTGATCATCACCAGTTACCTCCTGTTGTAAAGAATATGGCTTTTCAGAAATACAGTCACATGGATCAGAGCTTATTTACGAGGTTTGTTCGTTTGGGTATTCCCTATATAGAGCTCAATGCCCAGGGTAGAGCTAGGCCAAGCATAGCCAAACTCTATAATTGGAGGTACCAAGATTTGGGTGATCTTCCTTACGTGAAGGAGGGGGCTGTCTTCCTTAAAGCTAATCCTGGATTCTCATATGAATATCAATTAGTTGATGTGCCTGATTACCATGGTAGGGGTGAGACTGCCCCATCTCCATGGTTCTATCAGAATGAGGGAGAGGCAGAATATGTTGTCAGTGTCTACATCTACATGCGTTTGTTAGGATATCCTGCAAACAAGATTTCTATCTTGACAACTTACAATGGCCAGAAACTTCTGATACGTGATGTTATTAATAGACGATGCGTCCCATATGACTTCATTGGTCCGCCTAGTAAGGTAAAGTTTGTTGATTACCCATTTTTACATTATATTCTGCATATGTTAATCCAAGATGAGTGATCCGTTAATTTTTTAACTGTCAAGTATTCTCCCAATTGTTATTTGGTGTTCACTTGGAGCACAATGAATTTGATTTAATGACCTGCAGTGTACGTAAACAGTTGACCACTGCTTTTAGCTCTCTTATGAATCGGTCTGAAACATCAATGACAGGAGTGCTATTCTTGAACCATTAATATGAATTCTTGATTCTGTCTTTTTAACAAAGATGCGCTAGGATGATAACATGTATAAGCATTTATATTCATTCATAATTATTTCTTAGATCCATGCTTATGATCATGCTATTTTTCTAGATTTGTGTTTTTTCATCGTAAGTTTTCTTTAGATCTATGCGTTAAGGTCATGCTCATTTTAAGAATGTGGTTACTTATCTGCAGGTTACGACAGTGGATAAGTTTCAAGGCCAGCAGAATGATTTTATATTGCTCTCTCTTGTACGTACTCGGTTTGTTGGTCACCTGCGTGATGTTAGAAGATTGGTTGTTGCCATGTCTCGTGCCCGACTTGGGCTTTATGTATTCTGCCGCTGTTCTCTCTTTGAACAATGCTATGAATTGCAACCTACATTTCAACTTTTGCTCCAGAGGCCTGACTGCCTTTCTCTCAATTTGAATGAGATTTCACCATACATAGAACGTTCTGTTGAAGATATTGGGTGTCCTTATCTTGTTAGCGGCGTTGACGAAATGGCCCACATTGTAATTGATAAAATGAATCAATTGTATCAGGTATAGTTCTCACTTTTATCTTAGTTTTGTCTTGTTAGTTAATGGTTAGTCTTTGATTTCACAATTGCGGGGAACATTCTCAGAAAGCTAGCTGGCCAGTTAAACACATTCTTTTTAGTTTTATTGTGTTTCATCAGAGGATTGAGAATTTTAGATGCCTCCTTTCCCCTTAGTCATGTAGAATAATAGGACATGTTGTCAGACAATGTCCTGACTCTATCTTGAAGCCTTTTCTTGGACTAATAAAAGAAATCAAAATAAGAAACATGCTGTCGGACAATGGCCTAAAGATTTAAATGTCCTACATAATAAAAATAGAACATGCTGCAAGACTATAGCTTTAAATTTAAAATGTGCAGCACTTTTCCTGGTTGAGGTGTGAATGTTGGGGAGAGTGCATTTTTTTTCCCATCCGATGTGATATTAACAACTAAATGTTTCATCTGATCGTGGAAAAAGTTCATTGCACAAAGGTGCGGAGAATTGGTGTTTGTTTAGCTTCTGTTGGATGTAAATTCTCTCGTCCTTAACACCGTCCAGTGGACATGTACATATCCATGACATCACTTAAAGTTCCACCGACATTACTTAAGTTCCACGTCTCTATATATACATATATTCTCCAAAGGAGAGGGTATGACCATTATGCTTATCATCATAATAGTGGTCTCATCAAATTTTTAAGATATGTTCTAGCCATTTTATGCATACTTGCTAGACATTGAATGAGCTTTAGAACTCAATTTCTTTGGAGATGATATGCAGATTGAGGTACCTTGTTGGTGGGAGGAAGTGGTAAAGGACTTGGATTTTGGTGCATACGATTGAACTGTTGTACGACAAAGAATCTTGTGTTGTCTAGAGCTGAAATAATAATAGCAGAAATTCTGCATTTATTACTTGGAATGTCTTGCATGTAATGTGCTAACCATTGTATATTAACTATAGTTCTTTCTGCCTCCACTTACAAAATCTTGTATTAGTTGCCATTGCAGTTCTTATGAGTTCTTAATCTGCAATATTTCCTGACACCAGGTGAGGTTGAACTATCAGTACGAGCAACATATGACTTATTCATCCAATATGGCAGCACCTGAGAATGGTGCTGCAGATGATGAACTGCTGGGAGGTGAGGCAGAGGAAGCTAAAGAGATGGAGGGTGTTGAAAATAGTCAAAATAATGGCGGAAAAGATTCAGAAGCTTGTCCAAATGATGAAAATGGAGTGCCTACTGAAAGTTCAAGCGAGGAAACACAGATGGAGGGATAGTTTAATAAATGAGTGGCTGGGAGGTGAATTGCTTTTATTCACAAATGCAGCCAGTTCCGATGGTTGTCCGATTGCCAAGTTCAGCTAGTAATCATTGTTCAGCTCGGGTCAGGCCTTTACATGAATGGCTGAGGTTTATTACACTGGAAACGTGCTATAGAAAGTACTAGCTTTAAGCTTCATGTGCATATTTCTGAAGGTGATTTTTTTTTTAAAATGAAGGTAAATCTTAGTAGGCAGAAAAGAGATTTTATGAATTCAGATCAGCTAATAGCTTAGCACGTAGGAGAATTTTGGTAATTCTAACTGTAGATTATGAATAACTGTTATGCTGGCTGCATGCAACATTATAGGTATTTTCAGTATTATTTGCCACTATATTGGTCATTTGTTGGGATGGATGAGCTTGTACTTTCTCTCCGTTCTCTCCATGCACACTGTGCACTTTGCCGCTGGCAAACCTAATCATATGGAGAGAGAGAAAATGAGAATTCTTCTCTGAATCTTTTATCATGCAAGTGGTTCATCCATCCTCCTCGTCGTCGTCATAATGCATAGACAGTAACTTGAGTGAAGCTGGTAGCTGTATAATCTCTTGATTAACTTTTTTATCCAGTAATAGATTCAGTTTCAGCTGGAGTTGTTGGAGATAACAATAATAAAAATTAAGCAGGTAGACGTAATGATCTTCATGCTGAAAGTCGCAAATAGATCTCTGCTTTGGATTTCAATACGTTGTCTATAGAATTAGTAAGACAGTAGCAAGTTAAAAGTTGACACGTAAGCTACTACAAAGGACATGGACAGCTGTCACAGCCGTGCTTGAAGTTACAACCACCTATTTTTGACAGCAACAGATCCATACGTATAACGGCAACTAATGTTTAGTGTTTCAATGAAGAATAACATTCTCCAACTGATAGCATGCTAGCATGTGATCTAATTATGTTAAAGTTGAATTTGAAATCAATGAAAATCAAATTAAATCCAATAAATTAGAAAAAGTAAATTCTTTGTAATATTTTCTGTTTAAATCTGATTTTGTTATTTTTATGATTCCGTAATTTGATTTAATAGTAGATTTAAGGAATCAAATTTGATTATAATTGTTAGAATTTCTAGTATAAATTTGTAAGATATATGAATGAAATTATAGAAATATGGCAAATTTTTAGTTTCAAAATTCTTTACCTACCATATTTTTGTAATATATATATATATATATTTCTTATGGATATGTGAGAGAGAAATATGAGAAGACAATCCGATTTTCTACAAATACAAACACTAAATTTTGATAGGGAAAATTTACCTCATAATCATGTATACGCCTCATAACTATGAATCCTGAAACGTCATATGTTCATAATCAAAGTCATGCCTGGAAAAAAATAGCATTTACAATATCTAAGCCAATAAAGAGTGTTAAAGTTTGATTCAGGTGCTTTCAATTTGAAATCAAAGAAGATCAAATCATACTCAATAGATTAGGAAAAATAAGATTTCTTTTTAATATTTTCTATTTATATTTGATTTTGTTATCTTTATAATTTGATTTAGTAGAAAATTTTCTGGAATCAAATGATTATGACTGTTAAAATAATTAGTACAATTTTGTAAGATGTTATACGGTATTCTTGTAATAATTGAAAAAAAAAAAAAACAAATTATTTAAGCCACAGCCAAGAATTCAAGACACAGAAATGGATTCCATCTCAAACCAAGCTGACGAGATTGAGACTCCTCCCTCCTCTTCACTTTCTCAAGAGGATATTGATGAAGCTTACAGCTCCGCGTTGCAATTGCGTTGCATTGATGTGTTTGCTCATGCGCTGTCTGCTTCAATGCAGCTTAACCTCTTTGATATCATCGCTCAAGCAGGTCCACACGCCTATCTTACTGCCTCTGAGATCACTTCTCAGCTTCCTACCAAAAACCCTCTTGCATCTTCCATGATTGATCGCATTCTCCGCCTCCTTACTTGCTATTCTCTTCTCACTTGCTCTCAGCTCAATCTTGATGACTTTATGGTTGAAAGGCGCTATGGCCTTTCATCCACTGGTCATCTTTTTGTAAGGAACAGAAATGGAGTTTCCATGGCTGCATTCTCTTCGGATGCCAAATATTCTTGGAACAACGCCTGGTTTGTATATCATCTTTTTAATTATTTTGTTATTCTGAATTTATCCTGACAAATTTTCTGTTTGAATTCTTTTTATAGGTTAGAGTTGAAAGATGCTATTCTTGAAGGTGGAAATCCATTTGAAAGAGCCTATGGGGTGCCTATGTACGAAAAGATAAGCTCTGATCCAGAATCTGTCAAGGGATTCAACCGAGCTATGGATAGTATCTCCTCTTACATCATGGAGAAAGTGCTTCATAGGTATAACGGTTTCCATGGACTTACAAGCTTGGTTGATGTTGGTGGTGGATCAGGTGTTGCTCTCAATTTCGTCCTTCAAAAGCACCCTTCAATTCTTGGCATTAACTTTGACATGCCACATGTTGTTAATGTTTCTCCATCTTACCCTGGTATTCAACATGCTTTCCTTGCAACTTCAACTTGGCTGTTTAAATTGGATTACATTTTAAAGAATGATTTAATTTCTAAATAGGTATTAAACATGTTGGAGGAGATATGTTCTTAGGAATTCCAAGTGCAGATGCAATTATGATGAAGGTTAGCTTCAAATGTACTTACTTATATATGGGATTTAGAAATCTGATTAAGTGCATATTTTCGAAGCTTAAATAAAAAAATTTAAAAACATTTCTCCTGAATGAAAAAATGAAATAAGATTCTATATATTCCAGGAGGTTCTTCATAACTGGGGAGATGAAGAATGCCTTAAGATTCTCAAGAACTGTTATGATTCTCTGCCAAATCATGGGAAGGTAATTGTGATAAGCCACATAATGCCAGAAGTATTGAACCCAACTAGTGCAACTAAATATGTTTGCCAATTGGATGTTATGATGTTTTTGTTCCCTGGAGGAAAGCAAAGGACAGAGAAAGAGTTCATGGCTTTAGGCAAGGCTGCTGGATTTTCAGGGTTTCAACTCATTTGTTTTGTTGCTTATAATGCTGTTGCTGTCATGGAATTCTACAAATAATCTTTGTCTACCAAGGCCGAGTTTCTCATATCTTTATGTTTCTTTATATACTTTTCTGATCCTTGTAGTTGTTGGCGCATCTCATGGATGATGTTATATCTTATCTGGTTATAATTTATTAAGGCCAATCTATGGTAGGGGAACAATAAGGATCTTTCCACGATTGAATTCTAAACAAAACAGGAAAAATGAAACTGATCCTGATAGCAAAATAATCTTTAAGAACAATGTATAGGCCTTGAAAATAATTTATTTGGATCAATTTGACAAATAGTTGTATATCTAGGAAATTTTCCTGCCTAAGCACAAGCCGGCTTGAAGACAGCAACAGACTAATGAAACAAGAAAGTAAGACAGCAGCTAATGTAACCAACGATGCCAACCATGAAGTAGCTAACGTTCAAAGTCCAATACTAAAATAGTTGCCGACCACATAAAGTATAAGCGAGGAAAACAGTGCAAAGGATTCAGTTTTGGGTTGGTAATTTGGCCTCTTTTTATAATGCTACAGCATAAGCCTTTTAGGTCAGGCACTATTGAAATCCTCTCAAGTTGTTGGAAATTTTGGTGTTGAAGGTATTTTTCAGCGTAGTGTTTTTTCATTTTTAGTCAAACATATGGAAGTTGCAGTCATTTCAGCGGAAAGCATTAAGCCATCTTCACCTATTCTTGATTAGAAACCATTCAATCTCTGCCTTCTAGACCAGCTTACACCCGCTACCTATTCTCCACTCATTCTCTTCTACCATTCCAATGATATCCATTCCAAAAGCACCCAAATCACAACTCAACTAAAATGGTCACTCTCTGACTCTAACTCCATTCTACCCTCTGTCAGGAAGGGTGAAGGACAATCTTATCATCCATAACTTTGATGAGGGTGTTCCTTACATTGAAGCTCGAGTGAAGGGTCATTTGTCTGATTTACTTCACCACCCTCAAATGGAAATGTTCAATCGATTCCTTCCTTGCCAACCTTTCTGCTAACAGCCGGATCCAACAGTACCACAGCTAGTTGTGCAAGTGAATTTCTTTGATTGTGGAGGAATCGCACTTGGCATGTGTTTCTCGCACAAGATCAATGATGGAATAACAGGCAGTTCGTTCATTAAGAGTTGGGCAGCCAATGCCGGAGGGTCCTATAACAAAGTTATACAACCCAACTTAACCGAGGCATCATCACTCTTTCCCCCACAAAAGGTATTACCTCCCTACTATTCATCATTAATGGAAAGTCTCCGGTTCAGCAAACGCAGCTTTAGTACAAGGTGCTTTGTGTTTGATGCAAATGCAGTAGCTGCCCTGACAGGCAAAGGAAGAAGTGAACGTATAACAAGCCCAACTCGGGTTGAAGCATTATCTGCTTTCATATGGCGATCTGACATGAAAGCTTGCAAATTAATATCAGGTTCCCAAGGCCATCTGTTCTACCACAGGCTGTGAATATTAGAAGACTAACAAAGCCACGCATTTCTAGATATTCCATTGGCAATTTTGTTTGGTCGGCAATTGCTATGTATAACCCATATGAGACAGAGATGGAGATGCAACAATTGGTGGCTTTAGTAAGGGAAGGTACGGGCAGAATCAACAGTGAGTATCTGAAGACTATGTCAGGTGATAAAGGGTATGCAGCCATTTTTGAGCACCTAAGTTTTGGTGCTGCAGTTGATGCTGTGGAGTTTTTCTTCTGTGGATTTCTGATAATAAGTGCTTTGCCCCTTTTCTGAAGTACTCATTTGCAAACTCCCATCTTTCTGCTACCACTTTCTTGAATCCCTGCATCAATATC
>CATIWF010126043.1:0-13959 GCA_949630135.1 Balakata baccata
AGATTATCGTTTTGGCCAATGATATTCAAGTATGCAGATCCATATTTTAAGCCGTTAAATTAAAACGGGATGAACAGGAGTGATTCAATTTCCTCCACCAGGCCAAAGTTACAAGTGAATTTTATTATTACTTCTTTACAACTTAAACAATGTTTTTATTAATTCATATTATTTCTTATTACTATCTATTATTTAAAGTTTCTCTCTAGAATATTTTGTTTAAAATTTAGTATCAATTATAAATAATATTACTAATAAATGCATGAACTATAAATAAATTGATATTTAAGCAATTAATTTGATTTGATTGAATTAAGCATTAATTGATTAAATTAGGAATCAATTGATTAATTAAATTTAAATTAATTAATTTTAATTGATTAAATTAGCATTTAATTAATTAATTTGATTCAATTGATTAAATTATAGTTCAATTGATTAAATTAGGGTTAAATTGAGATTAAACTAAATAATTGACTTAAATTAGAGCTTAGGTAATTTATTTTCGATTAATTGAATTTAAATTAATAAAATTGAGTTTAAATAGGGGTTTAATTGATCAAACTGACTCAAATTGGAGTTCAATTGATGAACTAAATTTAAATTGATTAAATTTATACTAAAATGGAGTTCAATTGATTAAATTAAAGTTTAACCGATTAAATTGGAGTTCAATCGATAAATTGAACTTATATTTAGTGTCGACTGATTAAGTAATGATTTAATTGATTAATTTCATTCAATTAACATAAACTAATTTAAATAAGATTTAATTGAAGAAATTGGAGTTCAATTGATTAATTAAAGTTAAATTGATGAAATCATCCTTAAATTAAGCTCACATTGAAGTTCCAGTAAATAATTTGATTAATTTACTTAAATTAGAATTTAATTGATTAATCTAGGGATTAATTTAACTTAAAGTAAACTTAATTTTATCAAATTGGAGTGCAATTAATTATATGAACTTCAATTCATTACATATGGATTTTGTTAATTAATTTGATACAATTGTTTTATGTTGTAGTTCAATTAATTACCATTGGTATTTACCAACGGACAACTTTCCGTTGGCATTTATGAATTTATCAATGGTTGGTAAATACCAATAGGATATTCCACGGATAACTTTAAAAATAACAACAAATTACAAATGGACTAGTTTCCGTTGGTAACCCGTTGCAAATACTGCCGCAATATTTATCAACATATTCATATCCATTGGTAACTGTCTGTTGCTAATCCATTGGGAATTCATTGATAATTTTTTTCAAAATTTTGAACATCATTTCGGTTGCTAATTGTTGGCAATCCGAAGGTAATTACCAACGGATGTCGTCCATCGGTAAAATCCATTTAGAAATGTAAGTCTAGCTGGAATTTTATGTCATATCAATATAGTTTCTTTATAATTTATAAATTGATAAAATTTTAAAAATTTATATATTTAAATGAGAAAATAGAAATTACAACTTAATTTTGATATAATATTAAAAATTCAGGCGTTTTTTAACAATTTTCTCTAAAAATTTTATATCAATTCATTACATTGTTGGATCGATAATTTACTTCAAAGCAGACAGTCTCTCGACACAATTAACGTTTAATAGCACTTCAAATTTTACAAACTCATGTGTACATATATTTGTGGAAATTTAAGAAAAAATTAGATAAACAAAAAAGTGAACGGTGGAAAAATGAAGTTAGAAATTTTTATGTACAAGTTGGTGGAATTATTTGATTTATACTTTTGAATATTACATAAAATTGCATTTAATTTGTCACATCAATTATTGATAGACTTAACTATCATGCATTTTATCTTCGTTCTTGAAATGAACACAACTTTTAAAACTCTTTTCTTTTCATTCGTAATTAACTCTTTGATTACAATTTTTGTGGAACTCCCACCGATAATGTGCTATTGCATTTTATCCCATTGCTTGTCTTTTCCAATCAATTTTTTTAAAAAAGGAAAATCTGATATCAGAATTTTTTCTAACTAATTCATAATATGTCAGAGTAAAACTTAAAAGGAATCAAATTACTTTTTCAAGAACTTTCAAGTAATATTTAGGGTTTGAATTCGAAATATTTCTAAAAGAGTTATACGTAGCTCATTCACTTTCTATTAAATTTTTTCAATCAAAATTCTAAGGTAAATGGACACAACCATCCCCTTAAAACATTAAAACTCCACTTTCTAAGTGTTCAATGTTTTTTGAATTCCAAACAGTTGATTGACTTGTTTGTGTCCATTTCCCTAATGTTGAAAAGAGGAAGTATGTGTGGAGGCCCACAAAGTTTGAACGGCTACCACAGTTTTACTTTTTTATTCTAGTTTGGCATATACCCCACTCTACGAGGCACGATGCACCCACTTGCATTTTCACGGTTTCTTTGTTCTTTACTCACAGCTTTAGACGTTTTGATGTTAGTATATTACAATTATGATACCTCAAAATCGAATAATCCCATAACTAGGCCTTCTGGTTTTTTGAATTCCAAAATGACGATCCCTAGTTCCTTTTTCCGGTGTGATTGGATTGGGTGGGCTTCGTTTTTGGTATCTGCCTTCCATGGTTCAACAACCGGCTTCTTGTTTAGTTTGGGAATTTTACATAAAATACTAGCTTTTAATTATTTTTTTTTTCAAAACAACCGTCCCTTTTATTTTTTTTTCATTTTCACTAAGCTTATTTTCATTTTCTTTTTCAATTTTAGTTTTTTTCTTCTTATTTCCAGTGCTAGTGCAATTCAACCGTTAATTTACTACCACTTAGGAACTATTATTATTATACACTTATATTAAATTGCATACATATCATGATGGTATCAAATGTATAAATTTAGCATATACTATTTAACAAATGTGTACACCTAGAAGATACATTTTTTCTACAGATATAAATTTTAGGTATAAAGTTGAATATTTAAAATTCATTGTAGAACAATACTCGAGCCGTTATATTATAGGTAGACATATATGTTAGTTATATGTAGGCTATAGTTAGCAATATATGGGTCATGCATTAGTTATGTAGGTTATACGTACAATAGTCTCGTCCCCACTGATTGGAAAATTTTCAATAATGATGGATTGATGATCGGAGGATGCCAATATATTTTTTAGGATGTGAGAAGTTCAAAAATACTAGTTTCATGACTTGAAAGTGACTAAAAAAGGTCATATCTACAAAATCCAGCAACGACTCTAATTAAGGAATTGTTCACTGATCAGTCTTTAAACAATAGTTTTTGGAGCTCAAAATATCTAATATAAGGTTTTTTAATCTCCTGAATCCATTTTTAGTGTTAGATTTAATAAAAGAAATTGGAAAATAGGAGAAATAGGAGGGGCAGACCAACACCCTATTTTTTTTCTCGTTGTTCTTACTAATTACGTCAGATTTTGGAAAAACTAATATCAACATAGTGATAAGAAGGTGGAGAATTAGTTAAAATTCAAATTTCATGATGATTAGAGGTTGTTTGGATTGTGATCGGAGTTGGTAGTGGTGCAAGGAGAAGAAAAAAAGAAGAAAGAGGGAAGAGAGAGAAGATAGAGGGAGATAAAAGAAAAAGGATCTATTTGGAAAAAAAAAAAAAAAAGCTCACAAACTAATTTTATGTTTAATGAAAGCTGAACTTATGTAGAGAATTAAATTTTGAAAGTGGTCAATTTGAGTTATTTTTTTTCAATTTCTAATTCTCATTGATGAAATCTCTAAATCTTATGTTTTTGTTTTATTGACTTAATTGAGAAAAAAACATTATACTAAGTGTAAAATAATACGGGTCAGCGAAAATTTATATTTGAAATTGAATCCGTATGATTTCAATGCTTTGGAAACGTCTGATTACTAGAATCTTATAAATGCCCTCTTGATCCTCTTGGATGAATTGAGAGAGATTGAATTCTAAGAACGACAAAAGAAGAAGAAAATCGTTCTTCTGTATCTATAATTTCTATAAAGGGGTTTATTATTTTCTAAAATAACTTCATTTTTTATATTATTTCTTATGTGTCTTGGGCTAAGTCAAGCCCATATGGACGGTCCATATTCATATAAAACTCAATATTTCCCACTCGCTCATAGTTGGCTTAGCTCATCCCAACAACTCAAACTTAGATAAAGAATCATTCACACAAGCAAACAAACCATGCGACCTGAAGCACATAAATGAGTCTTGGGTTATCCAATACAAACCTAACTAGAGGACATATAGGAAATATCAACCCAATGATATAATTTTTCTTGATAATGCGCTTATTTACCCCAAGTATTTTTCTTAATACACATGATCAAATATCATCGAATCCCTTAAGAATCTATACTCAAATCACTTTTACAATTACTTTATACTCTTAAGTTACTTCAAATTCTATAAAGCGAAATAACCTCAATCGGTAAATACAAACAACGGGTGTATAAGTAAAAATACTCTTTCTTTCACCCTCATACGAATCAGATCTAAATTAACTCACTTTTTTAGGAGTGTTACATTAATTCGAATCATCTCATGACTAGATAATGCATCCTAAGATAACTAACATTAAATCATCACGTTATAATATAGCAAAAGTCACAAAGAGTAATAAGAATTGAAATCTCCATTCAGGATTTCAAGGACTCATATAGCGAAGAAGCATATATTCATTCTTTCGCTTCCTAATAAATTGTCTAGCACATACAATATAAAATGCATGTTATGGTGGAGCAACTTTTTTTCTTATCAAAGATATATGAGTGTATATCTTGCTCTTAATCATAATATAGATAACACCATATGAGTTTTAGCCTTATCACTCGTAAAGCGTTGGACGTGGTACTTTTGTTTGAACATTTAATAATATCAAATAACAAGTTTCACACTCAGCTTCCTTTTAATAGACACACAAATGGCAGGGAAGTTATTCATATCGATTCTTATTTTCAGCATTCATCAAACAACAAGTTTGATACTTTTGTTTGCACATTCAATAATATCAAACAACAAGTTTCACACTCAGATCATTTTTCTGTATATGTAATTTCTGTAGATGAGTTAGTTATTTTTTTAAATAACTTCCCTTTTTATATTATTTCATATGAGTCATGGGTTGGATCAAGCCCATATAGGCGACCAATATCTATGTAAAATCCAACACTAAGTATTTATAAATGCTGAATAGAAATTAAAAAAAAAAAATTTGAAAGTTAGTCGACTAAACGAACTTGAAAAATTGATGTACTGAAGTATGTAATTTTCCTTTGTTGTTTATAGTCTTTAGCTTCTTCGCATCATTTGAGTAAAGAATTTTATTATTTTTCTTTTCATGAAATAAGTTTTCAATAGCATCAAAATTTGAAATTTCTAAATCAATATAATAGTTTTATAAAATTCATGAGCCAAAAACATACAATTCTTCATTCGTTTTTTTTATTAATTATTTAAAAACTATAGTTTTTGAAGGAGAAAAATGAAATATATCGGGGAAATTACATCATATATCCTTTTTTTATTAAAAAAATAACATTTTTATTACCTTCCTTTTCTATTCGCATTCTTAATCTTTTTAATTTTCAACTTTACATTTTTTTTTATTTTTGCATCCTTAATCTTTTTATTAATTATTGAATTCTTTTTTTATTTGCAAACGCCTTTTTAATCCTTTTAGATGAATTATGAGAGATTGAATTCTGAGAATGAGAGAGGAAAAAGAAGATCGTTTTTCTGTATCTAAATTTTTGTAGATGAGTTAGTTATTTTTTAAAATAACTTTCATTTTTATTTTATTGAGTCATGGGTTGGATTAAGTCCACATAGGTGATCCATATCCATATAAAACTCAACTCTAAGTATTTTATGAATGCTAAATAGAAATTTAAAAAAAAAAAAAATTGAAAGTTAGTCGACTAAACGAACTTGAAAAATTGATGTACTGAAGTATGTAATTTTCCATAGTTATTTATAGTCTTTAGTTTCTTCGCATCATTTGAGTAAAAAAATTTATTATTTTTCTTTTCATGAAATAAATGTTCAATAGCATCAAAATTTGAAACTTCTAAATCAATATAATAGTTTTATAAAATTCATGAGCCAAAAATATACAATTCTTCATTCGTTTTTTTTATTAATTATTTAAAAACTATAGTGGGGAAATTACATCATATATCCTTCTTTTATTAAAAAAAATAACATTTTTATTACCTTCTTTTTCTATTTGCATTCTTAATCTTTTTAATTTTCAACTTTACATTTTTTTTTAATTTTTTGCATTCTTTTTCTATTTGCATTCTTAATCTTTTTAATTTTCAACTTTACAATTTTTTTATTTTTCTCTTTTCTTTTTTACTTACTTTATTATATTCTCTCTATTTCATTTTAAGTGTTAGGTAGGATTATAAAAATTAATTTCCACCAGAAAACAAAAATAAGACGATTCCTCAACTTTTTAAGATAGGGCCCAAGCCTACCATTTCTTAATTTTAGAACAATTTATCATTCACAAATTATACGATGTACCATGTCCATACCGTATTATAGATTAAAAGTTCATTACATATATAAAAAGTGGTAACAATTTTGAAAATAAACGAATTTACCTAACTATCGAACACACTGTAATAATTTTGTAAATATTTATCATTCGTTTAATAAAAAAGATTCATTAATTTATTGAAAAAAATTTATTATGAATAAAATAAATATTTATTAATTTATTATTACATAAATTAAATAAAATAAAATAATATTCGTTTATCATCTTCCTCAAAAGGATTCAATGCATTAATACCTATAAATTAAAATAAAAAAATAAAATGAATTTTTACTAATAAATTAATGGACATTTTACTAATAAACTTTATTAATAAACTAATGAATCTTCAGTTTTATAATAAATGAATGTCTCAATAAAATAATGAAACTTTTATTTTATTGTTAATAAACCTATAATTTATAACAAATGAACCTACAGTTTAAAAAGCTATATTTACTTATAATAAATTTATAGTTTACAATAAATGAACATTTATTAATAAATTAATAAATTTTTACTTAATTCGTAATAAATCTACAGTTTTATAACAAATGAACATTTTTCAATAAACTAATGAACATATCTATAATAGATGATGAATATTTACACAATTTTCACTGTGTGTTTGATAACCGTGTTAGTTTGTTTTATTTATAAAATTGTCATCACCTATTTCATGGGTGCTGGATTATTGATTTATAATACTATATAGACCGAGGTTCATAATATAACAATCCCTTATTATTAAGGATTGTTATATCAAAGATTCCTATCTATGTAGCAATATGGGACAAGATTCCATTATACGTGTGAGAATTTTTATTTAGTAATAAAAACACAATGACAATTTTGTAAATAAAATAAATTTATACGGCTATCAAAATACGATGACAATTTTGTAATATTTATAAGCTTCTTTTGAGTATTTCAGCGTATGCAGGTTCATTCGTTACGATTTATCGAGTGTTAACTACAGGTTCAATGACTCTTAACTACAAGTTCATTAAATTTGAGTGGCATGTTCATTACTTTTTATTTAAAACTTAGGTTAAGTAAATGTTCATTGAGTGTTAACGTCAGATTTATTTAATGTTAACTACAAGTTCATTAAATTTAAGTGGCAAGTTTATTACTTTTTGCTTAATACTCAATCAGATAAAAATACACAATGTTCATTGATTTTTCAGGTTCATTAAGTGTTATCTATATGGTCATTAATTGTTAATTACATATTCATTAATTATACAATACAGGTTCATTAAAACTTCAATGGCTGGTTCATTAACATATTGATACAATACATAAAAATTATGATGAACCTCAATTCCATAATAAATGAACATATAATCTTTAATTAATGAATCTATATACACAAAATAATGAACCTCTAATTTACAACTAAACAAACAAACACATAAAAAATTAAACAAAACATTCAATGAACCTTTACTTAAAATGATTTTTAAATAAAAAGTAATGAACATGCCACTTAAATTTAATGAATCTATACTCACTATGTAATGAATCTGTAGTAGTTAACAATTGAACCTGTATATGCTGAGATATTCAAAAGAAATTTGTAAATATTACAAAATTACCACTATATTTTAATAGCTTTATAAATTTGTTTTATTTTATAAAATGATCACTATTTTTTACACGTACAAAAGATTTGTAATCCACCATAAAAGTGGACCGTGTTATTAAGGAATGAAAATATGGATCTTATAAATAAGAATTTTTGCATCCACAATCTATGGTCAGCATTAAAGTCTGCCTCTTTAAACTTTATAGTATTCTAATTTCCAATCTCTAAAAGCAGCTATCGTGGTTGATTATTGAATAGGGGTAGCAAGCTCACTCATACCTACTTATGCACTAATATTTATCCATTAAAATAAGGATGTAAATTATAAATAAATATTTTAAATATAAATGGATCATAAATAAGTTAGAAGAGTTGGGTATGGATATTTATTTTCAATCCATATAAATTACAAGAAAAAATCTTAATTTCTATTGCTCCAATTTTTTTTAAATTTTTTATAAAGGTTTTTTTAGAAAACTGCATAATATATTTGCTATTTTTATCCATTTATTATCTATTTACACAAAAAAAAAATAACGTCATTTTTTATAAATATTTTTATTAATAGAAAATAAATTATGTGATTTTGTAATTAATATATACTTATTATTACTTTTATTGTAAACAATTATCAATTTTTATTGTCAACAATTAATTTTTTTTAAGTTTTTGATAGAACTTTTTTTTCTAATAAAATATTAATAATTACATGTCTAAAACGGTCACGTCCACTTATTTGGAGCACTAATCAATGCACATAAATCGAAAACAAATAAGTCAAGTTGATAGGAAACTAAACATGTTGTGTTTGAAACAACATCGACATGATCAAAGTCTAATTATAAACTAAAAGAAAGTAAATAATTAGTATACAGACTTATGATATTAAACTATCAAGTGAGACGGATAAAAGAGGCAAAATTATAATTTTTATGATTTTTGGTCAAATATGCGAGTTATGAGCCGAAAATATTAGGATGTAAGACATATTGATATGAGTCTGTAAGTAAAATTTTATATGAAAAATTCTCCGTTTAGAGTCCCAAATTAATGAAATAAAATCTAGATTCCAGTTTTATGAAGCTATAAAAAATTGAAGGATAAAAACAGATATTTATCGTGATTAAAAGATAAGTAAGATTAATTAATTAATTATAATTTAAATTATTAAAATACTTAATTTTTTGCCACAAATTTATTTTCTTAAATTGCTTATAAAGTTTTAGAAAAAACTACCAAATATATTAGCTATTTTTTATCCGTGTATCTAGGAATTTTCAATGTTATTTTTTTTTGGAATTATTTATTAATAAAAGATATGTTCTATGATTTTTTTATTGTAAAAAATATCAATTTTTTTTATAGTTTCAAAAATTAAATACTTCAAAAAATAGTTTTTGATATAAAATTTTTTAAAAAATTATTAGTTACATGTCTAAACTGTTATATCCGTCTATTTAAGGTTTTGATTAACATCACGAAACTAGATTGGAGAAATCAAATCAACCGAAAACTGAGTGTTGAATCCAAAATAGTGCTGATATGATCAGAGTTTAATTATAAAATTAAAGAAAGTATACAAACTTGTGAAGCTAAACTATAGAGTGAGATAGATATGAGGGGCTAAATCGCAATTTTACAATTTTTAGTCCAATAAGGGAGTTGTGAGCTGCCATAATACTGATATATAAGGCATATTAAGATAAATAAATGAGTAAAATTTGTGTTAAAATTATTCTTTTTAAAATTCCAAATTGAAAAAATAAAATTCAAGTTTCAGTTATATAAAGCAAAAAAAAAAAATTAAAAAGGATATTTATCATGATTAAATTTTAAATAATAATAATAATAAATTATTTAAAATATTTAATGACTAAAAATTATTTTATAAAAATTTAAAATAAATTATTTAATTATATATTTTTTATATATTAAATAAATAAATGGATGAATTAGAATTATATATATATATATATTACCGTTATGCTGATTAGTTTAATCAGAGTTAAAAAAATTTTATTCCTCTCAAAAATGTGTTTAATAGAAATTCAGAGTATCCATTCAACAAATTCATACTACCAATTGATTCACAATCATTTGGTAAAAATATTTTTTAACATGAAATTAGGAAGAAATTTCTTGTAACTAGTAGTTTGGTTAATGTCAGAGAATATTTGCAGCAAGTCGATTTTTTAATCAATTGATGTCGAAATATTTTTAATATACTGATGCTTTTTGATAGAGTTAAAATTATATAAAATAAAATTAGGTGAATTTTGCTAACGGTAGCTCAATTATGTAAATTGTAACAACTCGATATTTCAAAAATTATTTGTAATATAAAGGTATTTCAATTATATAAATTGTAATAATTCTGTACCTAAAAAATTATTTGTAACATAAAAATACCTAAACTTTTATTTTATAACTAACTAGTACTTCTGTTTTTAACTATTAGAACTTGTTTAGCTAATTAAATAAAAAAATTCAAAACCTGCTTTTAGAACACTCAACAACACTCCTAAGCATCCTCTAAGACTCTCTAACAGAAGTATGACATGAAATATCCAGAGTTAGTAAAATTGAAATTTATCTGATGTTAATATTATAACAAATTTTATTTTTATTAAAATTTATTTGATGCGAATATTTCATATCACACTTATGTTAGGAGAGAGACTAACAGTTAAAGACGGAAGTACTATTTAGTTACAAAATAAAAGTTGAAATAGTTTTGTATTACAAATAATTTTTGAGATACTGAGTTGTTACAATTTATATAATTGAGATATATTTATATTATAAATAATTTTTGAGATACTGAATTGTTACAATTAACATAATTTGAGTACTTTTGTATTACAAATAATCTTTCAGATACTGAGTTGTATTATTGATAGACCGTAGATGAAATTCATTCAATAAAATTATATATATTCATTCTAATATCATACTATCTATTGAACCGTAAATTAATTAATATTAACGATAAATAAACTGATAAAAAGAATAAAACGCTTTTTTACAAATTTTAAAAATACCCTATAGACCTATAACTTGCACTTAAAAATTCTAGTTAAAATTAAGTAATCCGCAGTAAAATATATGTTTTCCTAAAAATATCTGGAAAATGAATTTCCTCGAAACTCCTTTCCTCGACCTAATTAATAAGAGCACGACAATTAACTAGCGATTTTTTTAATATATCAATACCTTTTATTAATTTGTTTAACTGAAATACTTTTTATCAAAATTATAAAAACTGATTCGGTTAATGAACTGAAAAAATTAGTGGATTACAGATTTAAAATCGAACCAGTATATATAATATTTTTCATAAAATATAATATATTTCATACATAATAAAAATAGAATATAAGTTGTTAGAGGTCTTTTCTAGTTTACAGAACTGATATAACTTATCTCATATTCTTTTTTTAAAAAAAAAATTATATTCCATATATTTGCATAACTAAATATTTAATTAATGATTAAATATAAAAATAAAAAAATATAAAAAAAAGTAAGGAAAGAAATGTAAAAATGAATCATCAATCTCATAAAAAAAAAGTAAGAAGAAAGATAGCATAATATTTTATAAATAAAAGGGGGTTAAGCTTTAAAAAATATATTTACTTTGATCAATTTGATTAATTTATGGTTAACCAATATAGTTTTAAAGTCAATTTTTTGGTTGAACTGGTTGAATTAACTAGATTAGATTTAATAATTAAAATTTTTTTATAAAAAAAATAAAATAACTTGGGAAAACCGGTCCACCTAGTTCGATTTCCGGTTTTTCCTATTAAATCAGCTGGATCGCCTATTTTTTGGTCAGACTATTTTTTCTCTTGATTTAGGAGTAAAAACCGCTCGACCTAAAGGCCGGTTTTCTAATTTTTCCGATAAAACTGAACCAATTTTTTACAACCATGCTTTTTATTAGTTTCGGGGAAAAAAAAAAGCCAGTCAATAGTTCCATTAATAAATGCATACATAGTGCAACAAATTAATAAAAAAAGAATAATCTTATTATATGTTGTTGAGTTTTTTTAAATCGGTTATCTAAAATATTTATATATTTTTTATAATAATTTAAATATTTTTTTTTGAGTTAATTTTTGGAATGACGAATTACGACATATATATAATACACAAATTCTTTCATTATTTTAGAACCGAACTAGTTAGGCAACCTTCAAAAGTATTACATGGAATCCAATAACTAACACTACCTAATTTCTTAGGAAAATATTTAAAGCTTACGTCAAAAAAAAAAATGAAGTAAAAGCTGCATTAAATTTGGAGGTTACTCTCTTTATATATTTTCTTTATCTCTGCTTTTTATATTATATAATTTATATGAGAAAAATACGAAATAAATTTAAAAAATGAAAACGTAATGAAAAAGTAAAAGAAATTAACTAGTACTCAAGTAAGAAATGTTCTTAATTTTTTCAAATATTATGCATTATTAGTTAGATTTATAAAAAAAATTCGCTAGATAAATTTCTTTTGAGCGCTAATTTTTTTTCCCAGACTATAAGTATTCTTGAACAATCAATTATGATCATATATTAAAATTGATTTTGTTTATACAAGATAGAATTTTAAAGGAAATATAACCTTTTTTTTATGAATTTTAAAATAAATGTATATTTAAAATTTAAGTTTAAAACATTTAAGTTGTAAAACACATTTCAATATTCCATCCACACCCTCGTTAGTTTATGAGACTGACTTAAATTTATAAAGAAGCGAGACAGTTTATAGGACAAAAACCATCGAATTTGGGACCCTTAGGAAATTGCCATGAACTTTCCTCTCCTACTTCTCACCCAAATTCTTTCATTTACGTTAGAGTGTCCTTTTTGTCTTCCTGCAACTTCGTAGCAATTCCCTAAAAGCTTTATTCCAAAGGAAAAACAAAAAATTCACCAGTCATGATCTAAATTTTCTCTCTATTTAAGCTGCATGCAAATTCATTAAGGTTTATAAACATTGTTGCAGTCTATAAATGGCTCCTTCTAAGTGGCTTTCAAACAAAAGAATTAGGTTAAGTTTCAAACTTGGTCGATCAAGCTCAAGTTCATCATCAACCTTAAGCTCACCTTCTTCTCCTATCTCTCCATGCAAAGAACCCAACAATAAAAACCCAAAAGAAAATGAATTAAAAGAGGTTTTTCGCCATTTTGATAGCGATGGAGATGATAAGATCTCAGCCCTTGAGCTGAGATCTTATTTTGGGTCAATTGGGGAGTACTTGTCCCATGAGCAAGCTGAAACTGTGATTAGTGAGCTTGATTCTGATGGAGATAAGCTGTTGGATTTTAATGATTTCTTGAGGATACTGAAAAGGGAAGGTGATGATCGTCATCATCAACAAGAAGATGAAGATGATCTTAAGAAGGCCTTTGAAATGTTTGAAATGGAGAAAGGGTCAGGTTGTATTACTCCTAAAAGCTTGCAGAGAATGTTTCATCGTTTAGGGGATCACAAATCCTATGATGAATGTGCTGCCATGATCCATGTTTTTGATATTGATGGTGATGGTGTTCTTGATTTTCATGAATTTTACCAAATGATGTCTTAATTAATTTTAGATTTCTGCAAATCAGATGCACATATAATAATAGAAGAATTTGTATTTACATCTGAATTTGTTATTGGAAGAACCACTTTTTTCTTCCTTTTACATTACAGTATATTACTAACTTGATTCGTATATATATAGGTATAAGGAATTGATTTATTTGTGGGCAAAAAAATTCACATCTTATAATTAAGTGAGAGTGAACTATTTTATCAAGAAATTAAGATGCAGTCCGAGTTTAGAATTTCTTGT
>CATIWF010126095.1:0-11254 GCA_949630135.1 Balakata baccata
GCTTGAGTTTGCTCATTGGCCATCTCTCTAAGATGAAAAATAATGGTTTTGCATCCATTTCATGATGCTTTTGAAGTTTGAACAACTTAGGACCAATCCATTATTATTCAAGTACTTCTTCTATGCAAATTGTTCATAACACTTGCATCCCATCATGATTTCCTTCATGCTATGTTTCATATCATGGACTTTCATTAAACAGTTTAAGACCTATATCAATTCATATGCAAATGAATACTAATATAATGAAAATAAGCCTTTATGAATGTGTACACTAAGTGCCTAAGGCGATTGCCTTTTGGGCACATCTCTAACAACACATACCTTGTGCCCACTTTAACACATGCCATTTTTATACTCATAACCATATTTATATAAATTCAAACCCTCTAATTAACCTTTCTAACATTTAATCATACCATTTCTTGCCTCATATTACATAATATCATATTACTTAACAAAGAAGCATGCTCAACAACATCATTGCACATAATTCAACATTTACATGCATTTATCACATTTAAAGGGCAAATAATAATGCGTATATGTACAAACCTCTATTAGGAGAATGACAAAAACTCGACTAAGGAGCTATCTACTCTTCTTGTCGATTTCCTTCCTCTTGTCTTTGTCTCCCTATCACAATAATACCACATATGAAATACTATGTTTATGGTAGTATGGCAAAAAATGTAAAACTAACCTATACTCCCCAAACTATGGTTATTATGCATGATTTCTAGTCCATGTCATGGTATCTCTTTTCCAATAATCTCATAGAACACAATTACACATAAAACTTCATCACCCTTTTCCTCTCATAACCTCTCTCCTATAGATTTCCAACCAACAACCCAATCACCTCATATAGCTTCATAATCATGTTAAAGAGATAGTTTTCATGGATTTTCTTACCTCTTGAAAGCAGAAACTACCCTTGATCATGCAAAGAACTCGTGGGCTCTCTTGCATGAACTTTCTCTCTCCTACTAAAACTCATCAAAGATGATGATTTCTTCAAATCTTGCTTTGATTGTGTTCTTTCTCTTGGTTTGGTGTTAAATCACTCACAAATCCATGAAGAATCATTCATATATAGTTCTTAGGTGTCTAGGATCTATTCTTAGGGTTTGATGATGGAAAAGATGATGAAAGATGAAGATAAGATCGTGGAAAAAGCTTATATATAGCCCATTTCACGGTCAAGAACATGTCTTTCACGGTCATGAATATCAATATTCATGGTCATGAACATAACCTTTATGGCCATGAACATAACCTTCATGGCCATGAATCTCATGACCATGAATGTCTATAATAAACACAGTCAATACTTATCTTTGACCACGATATTCATGGCCATGAATCTCTTCGTTCACGGACATGAAGGCTCATTTTTCACACTTTCTTCATTTCTTTCATCCCTCTCTTCAAACCAAAGTCAAAATTGACCAATATGTCATATATATACTCAAATATACCCTCATATACCTCATGTATACCTCTCATATGATCACTTTAAGTCACATAATCATGCATAATAACTAACCCCTAGTTATTGAGTGTTACACATGGTGGTCAAATATTGTTTGATGTATCTTCAAAATGTATCCAATATTTTTAGACCTAATCTTTGGCAGTTTATGTTTCCTTAATTCAATTTGGCATAAGACTGCATTATTCTAGAAACGAAACAATGCTTGCAATGCCAATTGATGTCATTTAAAGCTTCTCAAATATCTAAAATGGGTTTCTCTACATCTCTGTTCAGCAACAATTATCATTGTGTGAAAGGAGAAATATTAATGATTAAGAGAACTTGTGGCACTCCACCTATATAATAAGAATAATCTACCATATAAGCAGAATGCCACATAAAACATTCTAAAATTTCTTTCTAAATTAAAATTTTTTCATTTGTTAATCTTATTTACCTAATCTTATGTCAAATTAGACATGTCTCTTTTTAATTTCTTTTACACACTATCATTTCAAACACATGCATATATCACTTATTATAATTATCAGTTACATATTAAATATTTTCAAATTATAAATATTATTAATACATATACAAAACATACTATTCTACCCATATGCAGGATTAATATCAAAATAAATGTATAAAATAACCGATCCTCTAGTCGCGTCTTCAGTGTCTCCTCTGATAAGTGCTCAAACTCCTTGAACAACTTTATTATCTACTATCTACAAGCTCCAATTGAATCATTTTAAAACCAAAATAAATAAGCAACTAATATGTGAAATTCTCATACAACAATGATAATACATATATTCTATCTATTAATTTATTTTACCATATTATATGCACAATTTTATATGATGACAAATTTCATAAAATCATATTTCACTTAAATCATTAAATTTAATTCCATATTTCTTTATTATTTATTAACTATTAATTTAGATAGCCCAAGTCTCGTCTTATATAAGCATTAAAGTTTTTAACATATAGTCACAAGAATGAATGGGAAACAATTCCTTATATAATTTACAGTAATCCAAACATATATTATAAAAGAATTAACATATAAATATACCATATTAAATACTTACATCTTATAATATATCATGTCAAACACATATAAATAAATTTATATTACATTATATATTTTTCTCTTAATTTAATTCTTATGTCCTTTAATAAATTTTAATGTTCCTACTTAGATTGATTAATCCAAATCTCATTCTCGAACTATCCAGATATGTGGTGTAAAGTAGAAGCGCTTATACCTGAGCTTAAGCTACCCTACTCACTATAATATCAAGTTAAGTATGCTCATACCCGAGCTTAGGCTAACTTGACTTGATATTAATTAATTACTAGCATCTTAGGGTCAAAGTGTAAAGTAGTTCACTTATACCTAAGCTTAAACTATCATACTCACTATAATCTCAAGTCAAGTGCACTCATACCTGAGTTTAAGCTAACTTGACTTGATATTAATTAATTGCTAGCACCTTAGGATCAAGGGTGCTTATACCTGAGTTTAAGCTACGTTGTCCTTAAGATGTCATAACTGGTTCAGTACTGAAATCCCCTTAATGATACACCACCTATCTTAATCTAGTCTATATATAGAGAAATGGGCAATTCACATCATTAAGCATTTATATTCATCATGTACATTACACAACTTTCTTTTAATCCACCCTCTTATAGGTTCATCGTATAGAACTTCCAAGTTCATTGTTTAAAGCTATCAAGTTCATCTCATGTATACATATGATATTTCCTCTTACATTATCATGTGAAAAATATTGGCATACTCAAAACCCAATATATACCAATTAAACTCATGAACTCAATATCATTCTTCAATTATCATATTATACCTTCATTAAATATCATTCACATCATTAGATTAACAATTGAGAAACATACTTCTTCAATAAATTATCTTCCAATACAACATGTGCCATAATAGCTCTCCTACCACAATACCTTTAATACTCAAGTTCCTATCTCTTAACACCATTTTATTTCATATGTAATTCATAAGCATAATCAACTACCATACATCATTAATGCTAGCATACTTATTTTTAATACGGTTTAAACAAATAACTAAAGTTTCTCCTATATAGCAGTGTGACCTCTTATGACTATTCTTTACATAACTTTTTCTATACTGGTCCAATTTATGTGATTCTTATTTCTAATTAAATTTGACATATTATACTATTATACAAGTTTTGGTGCAATTACAAAATTTGCCCTATTTCATGCCCATAGGCAATTTTAAGGTATTTTATTTTAAAAATTCATATCTTTCAATGTGTAGATTATATTGTGATAAAACGTTTTAGCTGCTTGTAATGGATAATTTGGAAAAAGGAACATTTTTCGTTTTTACCCCTTTTATCAGTTAGGTCTCTAAAGTCCTTAATTAATAGCAAAAATGTGATTGATCCAGCAGAGAGTAACCACTTGACTAGTTTTTTTTTTTTTTTTTTATAGTCATAACTTATAAAATACACTATATTTTAAGGTAAGGCTTTCACATGACTTTAGCTAAGATATAAATCTAAAATTTTTATGTTTTGAACTTAGATTTATGTGGTCTAAAAATAATTCAAAAATAAGCACGAATTTGTTAGAGCTGCGCAGGTAAAGAGAAGCAGCTCAATCAAGGAACAACAATTATTCATTTCATTATAACTTAGCTTACACAATAGAGATTTATACTAAATTTGGTAGACAACTAGAACACACATAGAATATAACTTTTATGTTTTGAGTTTCCATTAATTCAGCTAATAAGATGATCAAAATAAGCAACCATAGTAGGGTATTCTATTAAAACTCTTTCAGGAACTAGACTTAATCAATCATATATATCTCCGTCTATAGATCAAATATTGCAAAATTATTTATATAGTCATAAATTTAAGACATAAATCTATATGTTTCATGTTAAAACTTCTTCAAAATAAGAATTTATAGTCGTCAAAATCGTAGTGAAAATCACTGCCTATACACAAATCCAGTTAATTTCAATGAACACTTAAATAAAGGGAGATGATTATTTATCAAGAACAAATTAATTTAGAGTGAATTTAATATAAATCTTAAGAGAAAGAATGAAGGAATGAAGACTGTCTTTGAAAGAAAGGAGAAGAATGAAATAAAATTGTTGAAAATGTACAAAATCTCATCAATTTATAGGGCCAAAGCGGCTACTGCCATTGCGGCCATCTTTTTTTTCCTTTTTTCTTTTCCAATTATTTCCAGTACCTTCTCTTTTTTAAAAAAAAAAATTTTTTTTTACCTTTATTTTCGTATTCTTCTTTTTTGCCTTTTATATATTTTATTTTATTTTATTTACTTATTATTACTACAACTAACTTTTACTAATCAACACAATCATACAATTTAATCACTCAATTCCATTTAACCAAATTATTATGTTCTTATTATTTATTTCCCCATGTCTACTTATATCTTGTCTCATAAATCTTTACTTAATTGCAATTTTAAATATAATATAATCTAATTAAATTAATTATATTAATCAATTTAATAAATTTTAATTTCCAATTTAATCACTTATTCAATTTTATTTTTAATGCCTTTCATATACATATCACTCATATATTTGTTCTAATTAGATTCTAATTAGCGGGGGATACAGAACTGAAGCATATAGTCATTCTAAATCTCAATCACACACTCTTGGTGGAAATGTTTGCTCAGTTCCAAATGGTAAATTTGGTGATATTACATGGTTTTCCCTACTAAATCTGAAGATGCAAGGAAATGATAGAAATTATACAAAACTCAGTAAACAAGTTGTGGTTCAAAATCTGCAAAATCAACTGATCCAGATTCAATTGGTGGCATCAGATATGCAGCCAGAATTTCAGAAACCAACGCTGCAACAAGTGGAATCCTCTTCAAGTTCTTCACCAATGAAATGTCTTCGCTCTCCCCCACAGCAATCAACTTCTGGTTAATCTCTACCATCCGGTCCAACTTCCTCTTGAACTCTGGGTTCTCAACATCCACTACAGCAGGAAATATTCTAGCTGTTGTACGGTTTGTCTGCATGTAGGAGAATACATATTACACTTCAAATCACTTCTTAAGATTTAACAAAGCTGAACTAGTACTGAATTATCATCTATTGCCATAGACTACATATTACATATGTCAATAAGATCAGAGTTTCATATGTTTATTGGAATGGGGTTCTCTGTCTCAAATCATGCTTTTAATATAAGAGACTGGACTAAAAATATTTTTCTTCCATATCTATGGAAAAAGAAAAAAAGAGTTTCAGACTGAATATAATACAGATGATAAATTTTTCTACACCCATTTGGTTGCTTAAAAATAGGATGAAAAATGAATATATAAGAACTATCTCCTTGGGTAGGAAATGGCAAGTTAATTTATAAGAAAATCATAGCAATTCAATAAACATTTAATTTTACATGTCTTGATAACATTTAAATAATTCCTTCAAAAATGTTTTCGAAACGAAAGTAATTTTTAAAGCTTCCAGTATTAGCCGGGTAATCATGTTGATATCACCATAAAATGAAGTTGAAAAGGCAAATAAATGAAAAAATAACTTGATTTAAAACCCTGTCCAAGACAGATAGGTATAGAAACTCAGTCTCACCTCAATAATTACATGCATATCAAATTCTTTTGTATTCAATCCAATGCCTTCATAGAAAGCTGTTCGCTGACAATCATTGAGGTACATTGTCACGTAGACCTGCCATTAGTTTTCAAAACTTTAAGAAAGAAGAATTATGGATTGCATCAAATATGTATAATCTCTTAATTTTTTTCTCAAATTAACTTATGGACAAAGTTAGGATTACCGATAAGCAAAAGAACCGAGCCCACAACTTAGCCTTCCAATCATTGAGAAACTGGGGCTGAGCTTTCATCAAAGCAGAGAAGAAATCACCATGTCTGTTCTCATCTTGGCACCAATTCTCAAAGTAGTTGAAAATGGGATAACATTGGTACTTAGGGTTTTCCTTAAGATGTCTATAAATAGTTATATATCTCCAGTAACCAATTTTCTCGGATAAATAAGTAGCATAAAAAATGAACTTTGGCTTGAAGAATGTGTACTTCCTAGCCTTTGTCAAGAACCCTAAGTCCAATGCAAGATTGAAATCAGATAAACCCTTGTTCAGAAAACTGCCAATTCAAGCAAAAATGCAAATTATAGAATCACAACAATTCTTGACATAAATGAGAGAGAGAGACTAGTGTTTACTAACCCAGCATGCCTTGCTTCATCCCTGGACATTAGAGAGAATATCTCTGCTACCACGGGATTGGTTTTCTACAGCATCAAAATATCAAACAGATTTGCAGCAATTTTCGCATAAACAAATATAATCAACATGTGTACCTTAAGCCTCCTTCCAAGCTCCTTGTAGAGTAGGAAACCAGAGAACTCAGCAGTGCAAGACCTCTCCAGGAATTCAACAAATATCTGTCTCAAAGGACCTTGAATCTTATCAGCAGCTTCCTTGAACTCTTTGTTCCTTACAAAGTGGGTCTGGTTGTAATCAGTCTTGAATTCTTGAAGAAGTGCCTCAAATTCAGACTGGTTGAGCTTCTTGTTGATTTCTGTATTAAATAGGGTTTCCATCTCATCAAAATCAGTTGTGTAGAATCTTGGAGTCAAGAGTGTCTCTTTGATGGCCGTTTTGTTAGCTTTCTTGCTCGGTTTGGGGGTCGTTGGCTGTGCAGTTGCTGACATTTTAATGGTGGCAAATTTAGAGTAAGAGAATGCTCTTTGGTTCCCAAATTTAGTGGGGCTAAACTTGGTTATAGGTTTCACCAAGGCCATTTCTGCTGCCATTGTTCTTCCTTTTTTCTTATTTGGAATCAAAAGGGTGCTTTGAATTGAGGGCAGGAGCTGAGAAGGAAACTAAAAAATGGTGAAGGATAGGATTTGGGATTTATAATTGGTTTGCCGGTTATTCGATCTCATCCAAAGAAATCTATGAGTCTAAATGGAAATTTGACACGTGCCAGATTATTATTGGCCAATTTTGATTACTTTTGAAGTAGTTTGTGATAACTGATAATGCCACGTTGGATAAAGGTTGTGGTCTTAAAAGCAGATATTCCTGCAACGAAGAGTGCTACAAAATTTCTTTATATAATTTATATGATATATTTCCAATGAAAAATGTAATGTGTTTTTTATTTATAAAATATTAATATTTTTATAATAAAAATGGGTGTACTTGAATTGTATAAAAAAAAAATTGGTAATACTTAATTTTTTGTAATTAGGTTGTAATAGTAAAATATAGTATCTACTGTTATATCAGTAAAATTTTAAATACATTTTTAAATACATTACATTCATGCAATTATCATAAATCTTAATTTGTGGAAGCTGATTAATATTTTAATATATTATAATCACTATTAATAATTAAAATATTAATTTTTTATTATCAAATAAATTGAATTTTATTGTTATAATTAATTAATATTAAAACTAAAAAATTAATTATAAAACTTTAAAAAAATTAAATAAATCACACAACATTTCATTAATGAAATTCTTTTTGTTATGTTATTATTGTTGTTGTTTCAAATAAATTATTGTTATGTTGTGTATTATTATCGTTATATGAAAATTAAGTTAATAAAATTAATTACATTCTTAAAATATGAAATTAAGTTGTTGTCCAAATAATAACAAAAAAGGGAGATAAATTGGTAGGAATTAAAAATTTTAGCAAATAAGGATGAACAAGAAAATTAAGGAGAATAGGGAAAAATATGAAATATGAAATTTATAGAGGTTCAAGTGTTTTCTCTCTTCAATTGCAATTGAGTATTCACTAATCTAGTATCTTAGATTACACATGAGAGTTTTGCTAGCTAACTCACAACTAAGTATTTTTCTAATGGCTTACACTCAATCCACATTTTTTTTGTATTTTAATTGTCAATACAATAACCAATTCATTATATTTTGGTTCACACTCTCAAGTGTTTACGGCTAACACTTACCCTTACAAGAATTAATGATTGAAATATTGAGAAAATAAATTGAAAGTGTTTTAGCACTTAGAAGGTATTTGGTTATCATAAATGACCTATTGGTAGGGTATTTTTACTCAATATCTACTAATTAGTCATTACAAATGAGTGTCATAACTCTTTCTAACATTCTCTTACAAGTGCATTAAATGCTGCTTGCAGAGTTCCTTTCAAGTCGTGAAATTGTGTTTCCTAATCGAGAAATCTCTTTGTCCACCAAACAATGACACGTGGCTTCATCTGATTGATTCTTAACTCTACCGACTAGTTTCTACCAAATTTCTTGGTCAGAAGATGTCTTTCCTGGATAGGAACTTCCTTTTCCCGTTCTGCTTCCTAGTCATAAACTTAGGCATGTACCTTTGGCTTGAGCTTGGTGAACTTAGATCGAGTGTGTTCCCGGTTGTGAACTATCTTTCCCATAGGGAACCTTCTCAACCGTTTTGATTCTAGAGCACACGTGGCAGATTCTGGTTGAGGCACTTTCCAACAGTCATGTCTCTTTACATTTTCCAGATGCGAGTCTTCTTTCCTGGTCATGAACATGGCTTTCCCGATAAGTTTTTTGATCATAAAACTAGCTGTGAACTAAACTGTATCTTAAGGTTCCTCGAATTGAATTAAATTCGGTCAAAAAATTCCTTTTTCAGTTACAAGAGGCTACTTGGTTATGAAACTTCATTCCCGATCGGGAATTACACTTCTCCATCACTTGTTTGGTTTGTTCATAATGTAAATCAAGTCTAATTGACTTGAAACTTTATATACTATTAAAACAACACTTAATATAAATATTAGTGACAATTAATTTGATTGTCAATATCAAAATAGAGATCAATCACCCTATGGTCAATAAATTTTTTTATTTTGACAATCAAACTAAGAAAAAATAGTAAATTGGTAGTGTAGAAATAAAATTCAAGTATATTATAACATGTATGCAAAGTTTTGTGGCAATCTAGGAACATTTTCATGTTGAACAATTAGTTCAAACATAATTATTAAAAGTCAACATTTTTTAACTTGATTATCAATCAGAAAATTAGTCCATTTTTGCTTAATTCATTTTTTTCCATCTTTGTCAAGATAAAAAAGAATACAAAACATATCAATCATCAAAGGCATGAAAAAATAAAATAAAAGAGAGAAATGATATAAAGCAAAACAACAAATTTTATTGAAAATAAAGAGATGTGTTACAAAAAGCATAAAAAGATAAATGTTTGATGAAATTGAAGCCACATTCTGGACACTTAGACCCTAAAAGACATGAAAGAAAGGTGAAGGGCTAGGCTAGGCTTCATCATGGGCTCCTTCATCTTTATTATTTCCATGTTGTTCCCCTTCAAGATTGGCTTCCTCTTTAAGGTTAGTGGGGCACACTTGCATCCCTATTTGGCCTTGGATTCCTTAGATGTCCAAGTGAAGATGAGTTGTCATGTCCTTAATCGAGTTGAAGGAACTCATTTGCAAGTGGTAATATCTTACAATGAGAGAGAGGTTGAGGCCCATGTTCCTGTGGAGGCTCTTCATACACATCCTCCCCTTGAATGCCAGAACCTTCCCCAATGGACAATCTAGCCTTTTCTTGGAAATTATTTGGATAGATTGTTGAGCTCCTCCCACTCCGAAGGCATAGACAAACATATTAGAATCCTTAAAAACCCTCTTGATGGCTTTACAATTTAGAATATATTGAGAGGATTTTCAAACTTGGAGCGAGTCATGGTGAACAACTTGGTGTTATCATCATGAAAAAGTTTAAGGTGTTTGGCTATTAGTGTTGGCTGGCAGCGGAAACGTTTATTTTCTTTGGATTGAGGGGAGCTCTAGGTCTCGGTCAAAATTATAGATTTCAAAATTTTTTAATTTTACTGAAACATACAATCAAATATTGTATGACATGAAAACACACTTTTCATGTTAACCTTGAGCATTTATCCATAACTTTTAACAAAACAAATTTTGTTAACTTTTATGGATAAAATTCATTTTACTAAGATCATCCCATGATTTAAAGAACAAAATGGAAAAATAAAAGGATTAAAACAAACCTTTTATTGCTGAGATCACCAAGATGCAAATCAAGCAAAAAGACCAAAAGCTTTGTTTGTATTGATGAAACTCCTTTTGCTAGTCTCAGATGTATGATCACAAATATTTACTCCTTCTGGTAAATTTCTTTGCTACTAACTCTTTAGAAGCTTTTTCTCAATATTTTTCTTTCAATGCTCATACCATATGAGAGAGAGAAAAAAAAATTTTAAGAACAAAACAAATTTTGTTCGGAGAGAAAATCTTTAACCATACGAAGGAGGATACACTGAAGAAGATGAAAAATGAATTCAAAGATAAAGAAGAGAAGAAATGGCCAGAAAGCCAAAGAAAAAAAATACACCTCAATTAATGAGGTTGGGTGAGGGCAGACATAAAATTAATTTTCTGTTTGTTTTTTTTTTTAATTTTGATTTATGATGCAATAATGGTGCAACAATTACATAGCTCATTTTAGCTACTACCATTAATCATAGAATCAATTTTCTCTTCTATAATTATGTGGTAATTATTTTAATGTACCACTATAATTAATTTAATTAACAACTTAATTAAATTATTATAATTTTAATTAACACTTTAATTAAAATTATAAATAAGAGAAATAGTTAAAATTAATCAACATTAATTTTAACTCAA
>CATIWF010126117.1:0-23404 GCA_949630135.1 Balakata baccata
TATTTACCAAAAGTTTACTTGAGATTTAGTAAAAGTTTGTTCTAAAGTTTACCCAAGGTAAATAACCTTAATTAAGTTAATTAAATACAAATTTATATTTTTTTTTTGTAATGAAGGTTTGCCTAAGGTTTATTTTAGCAACTAAGTTAATTAAATACAAATTTACATATTTTTTTACTAATTAAATTAATTAAACAATGATTAAAAATAAATAAATACATGTATAAGGCCAATTGGTAGTAGCTATACAAGTTAATAAAATTTTTAAATTCATATTTAATAAATGGAAAAAGTCATTTTCAATTAAATGAAAAAAATGATATGTATACAGTAATTTTTACAGTTTGAAAAGAAATTGATAAAAATGAAAAGAAATAACTTATTAATAAAAACACGGAAGCGGGCTCGATAAATTTGAGAAAACTTTTGAATATTGGTAATTTGCGTAAAATTGTGAAAAAAAAAAGTTGGATGTTTAGTTGGAAAAATGGTGAAACTTTGTTTTTTTTTTTTATTTTTTTCAGAAATTATCCCAAAACGTTGAGCAAAATGATCTTCATCCAAACCGTCAGAGTATCCTCATCTGTAAAATATAATGACAATTTTAAACAATATTTTCTACTATTACATTACTAAAATTTTAACTATATTTTCAAATATATTTTATGCATATAATTGACATAAATTTCAATTTATAAAATCCAATTAATATTTTAATATATTATATTCATAATTAATAATTAAAATGCTAAATTTTTTGTCAGTAAAAAACGCCAGAATATATAAAAAAACTAAAATCCAAGATTGAGTTTTAATATATTTTTCACATTTACAATAATAACTAAATATATTTTTCACATTTACAATAATAACTAAATACTTGTATTAACTTTGTAATTAAAATATGAAATTAAGTTAATAAAATTAATTATACTATTAATGTTTTACATTAATTAACTTTATAATAATAATAATTATTATTATTAACTATATTAACTTATTTTTATATTTTATATTATGAAATTAAGTTCATCACATTAATCATATTTTTAAATTTTTTTATATTAATGAACTTTAATTTTATATTAATTATATTAATAATTATATTTATATTATTAAATATAATTAATATTATTAACTTATTGTATACCTTATATTAATATACCTATTTAATTAATTATATTAACTACTAATTACATGTTACTTAATTTTAAGTATATAAATTAATAAATAATATTATTTATTTCTTTTATTTAAATTATTACAAAATAATATAAATGAGATCCACAATAATTTTTTTATTCAATTGAAATTATCCCTTATCTTTCAAGCATTGAAAGTCTGCAAAAATTCAAACTATCAAAATACTCATGCAAATGGCTTTGCAATTGCAATTGTGCAATTGAAATAGATAGTCGATAATGATGCTCATAGGCCATTCTTGATTCTATTAGCTGACAGAATTCTCAAGTTGATTTTAGATTGACCACTAAGATTTTATTTAAGGCGGAGTTAATATTTGATTAAAAAAAAATTGACACGTGTAGGTCACACTACTCGAGGAATCAGTACCAAATTCTGCCTCATTAACTTGAGGAATCAGTACCAAATTCAGCAATCGGCACTGCCAAATTACACTTTAAAAAAATGAGTGTGATGCTAAATGGTTTAGCGACGCCACTTTACGGTAGCAGAAATACTAGTCGCAAATTCTTTTAGTAATTATATTTTTCGCGTGGACATAATTAGTAACCACAATACTGTGTAGTCGCTGATAGCATCTACTGAAAAGTGGATATGATTAGCGACCAAAGCATGGGGTCGTTAATTGGTCTTCAGTGGTGCTAATTAATAGAAAATCAATCGTGCCATATTCCTAAAATCTAAAGCATAAAATTTAGAGCACAAAATAAGTTTAATCAAAATAAAAGACGTAGAAAATAACTTGATTTTGATTATTTTATCGTAACAAAAACGATCTGAATGAGTTTGCACCAAGAAGTTATTTCGTTTCCATAAAATTCTTAAAACTTATTATTTTTCTTTATCCTTATCCAACCTTATATCGGGTGTGTGAGAGAGACTTAGTATACTTAATATAATAATCATGGATCGTCCATCACACATATTATTATGTGGCGCATATTAATTATTCATTCTAAATTAATTAATGAAATTTTGCTTAAATAAATAATTGATTAGATTCTTAAAACCATTTATTTTGTAATATATATTTATTTCTCAATTAATAAACTCACAACCATAATTAAATATAAAATATATCTAACACTAAAAAAAAAAAAAAGAGCTCCAGCTGGAAACACATCAGCGACCACAAAATGCTGTGGTCGCTTGTACTTTTAACAACCACAATGCAGTCGCTAAATATATTTAAAATTTAACTATTTATTTATTATGATAGTTTTTAGTGACCACTTTTGTGGTCGCGGTTTAATTCTACTTTTTATTTAATGAGCTTTTATTTAATACTATTTATTTTTCATGTAATTTTTAATATTATTAATTTTTATTTAAAAATAATTTATATTAATATTTATTTAATAATATAATCTAAATTTTAATATATTATGTAAATAATTTGTTATTTAAATTATTTATAAATCTAAAATAAATTATAACTAAATACAATAAATATTAATAGTATTTCAAAATTTAATGTCAATTTGTAGCAATATTTTCAAAATAAAAAAATAAAGGAATACAATCAAAATGAAAATTTAATATGTAAATTTGTAGCAATATTTTCAAAATAAAAAATAAAGGAATACAATCAAAGTGAAAATTGAATATGTCAATTTGTAGCAATATTTTTAAAATAAAAATAAAAAATAAAAGAATACAATCAAAATGAGGGCAGCTGCTCGGGAGGCAGCTAATGGTGGCTGGATGCACCAATTTGGACAGCAAGTTGCGCTTTCTCTCCTTCCATTCTTGTCTAGTGGTCTGAACTCAAAATGGATCAGTCTTTAGGGTAACTCAAAATGCAAAAGATTTTCAAGTTCCAAATATAGACTAGAAAGAAGTGCATTACATGGAATATATGCCAAGGTAGTTACAAAATTGTATATTCCTGCAGATCCATGGTTCACATGGGATTAAATTTAGCTCCCTCAACAATTACACTCCTTCATATTACTCAGGCACAAGAAGTTATTGCATTCCTAAGGATCACTCTTCAAAGTAGGAAGTAGGATGACAGATTTACAGATATAGGTCACAGTGATGGGCGTTAGGATGGAACCACAGAGTTGATTGTAACTGGAACAACTAGGAAGTAGGATGCCAGAACAATAACTTAAAAAATTCACTATATAATAATAATAATTGGTTATTAGCTCTAATTATCATGCCCAATCGTTATTTCACCATTAAATTTGAGAAATTATACGCCTAACAGTGCTAGAGTCATTGCTGGTGGTATATTTACGTTACCTTGATGCTATTGTTGATTGATGGAGGTGGGAAATAATTGCGAAGCTGATTCATAATAATTTGACAAGACAAACATGAGAAGAGATGTTAGGAATAGTCGAGCACAATTAATGTAACTGCTCTTATATATATATATATATATATATACGCCTAACAGTGCTAGAGTCATTGCTGGTGGTATATTTACGTTACCTTGATGCTATTGTTGATTGATGGAGGTGGGGAATAATTGCGAAGCTGATTCATAATAATTTGTCGAGACAAACAAAGAAGAGATGCTAGGAATAATTGAGCACAATTAATGTAACTGCTCTTATATATATATGTGTGTGTGTGTGTGGAATGACAGCTGCTGCTACGATTGGGGGTCAACTCTTTTTTATTTACATGGACGACAAACCAATAGGCAGAGCTTCAATTAGAGCTTTTCAAGAGACAAATGCCAAAAGTGTTTCTACAGAAATTAAGCATCAACAATTATAAGTTTTTGTGTGTACATGCGAGTCTTTGCATGTAAGAGCGGTTCTTGGGGTGTTTTTGGGGAGGGAGAGAGATTTTACCATGAAATCCTGATATTCAATGATGCTTCCTGCATAACCACGACACGAACTATAAAAAATTTTCAAACCCGAAGTAATGTCACCCGGTGTAATTTATACCGGGTGCCTTAAAACCGTTGAATTATAAATTTTTAATCTCATCCGTTGATAATAAATGGTTGAGATTAAAAGTTGATGATCTAATGGTCCTAAAGCACCAAGTGTAATTTACACCCGGTGTACTGCAGAAGCCCTCTTTGGAGAATTTCTAAGGTGTACCCGGTGTAATTTATACCGGGTGCCTTAAAACCGTTGGATTATAAATTTTTAATCTCATCCGTTGATAATGAATGGTTGAGATTAAAAGTTATGATCTAATAGTCCTAAAGCACCAAGTATAATTTACGCCCGGTGTACTTCAAAAGCCCTCAATGTTTTGATTTCAAATTTATCTTGCGAGCATTTGAAGCGCTGGAAAAATGCATATGTACATGGCTGGCTGGAGTGAATTATTTAAAAATAATAATAAAAAAAAACTTGACACTCTTATACGGTGCGTTTAGCACCAAATTAAGAAAAAAAAATTACCTTCTTCGGCGAGCAGCACTTTAAAAAGCAGACCTCGACATTTTGATTCTTCTCAATTCGTCTTTCTATTGTTAAATCTCGAGTTTTTTTTTTTATTATTATTATTGTTGTTGTTGGTGCTATTGATGCATACGTGGCTCATTCACTCAATTCGTCTTGTTGGTGCTGTTGTTTCTGGTGCGAACAGTAGAGAAGGCATATGCAAAGGAGGTGGCGGGTCTCTCTCTTTTTAGATTCACTGTTATCCAATCAAAGGAGTCAACCACAGCAGTACCAAATCAAAATCAAGAGAATGCACATTCAAAGCTTTAGATACACTTGAACCGCTATTTTCCGTAGACTTGAAAGGATATCGAAGAGGAAAAGTCAATAGCAAAATTAGAGCTTTGGCAACCCGAATCACAAGGTGAGCAATTCAGATGCTTAGCAACAATAGAAACATTATCCCTTGAAATTCCAGAGCTACTTGACTCCAACAACACAGATTTTTTCGGCTGCTGAAAATATCCAATTCACAGGGTTCCAAGGTAGAACAGGGGATGGAGAAATGCACCAACAGTAACGGCGATGGCATTGCCGAGATTGGTGATTGGTAAAAACAGATTTGGCCATCGGGAAGGTTAGGGTTTCAAAGGGATATTTATGAGGAAGAATGAATAAGAAGATTCTTTTTTATTTTTTTCACCTCGGTGAGCCATGTCCCACATATGCATATTTCCGGCACTTCAAATGCCCAAAAAATAAATTTGAAATAAAAAAGTTACTTTGGGTATTTTTTGAAAATATTTTATAGTTCGTGTATTTGTTAAAAGTCTAATAGTTTGGATATTTTTCGGTAATTAATCCTATATTTATTATGTCTATTTCTTCGTACTATTAGTTTCATATATCCCAAAAAGGCAAACAGAAACTTCTGAGATTATACGTTTTTGCCAAACAAAGAGTTTTAAATTAATACTAGCATATATTCATGTCCTCTACAAGCTTTCTTTGCAAAATAATTAAAGCTGTTACAAAACAAGGAATTATATAAAACTGGCCAATTATATTTATGACAAATATATCTTGAATGTTAGTATAAAGAATGTTGCCTGCATATACAATGGAAACCAAAACAGAGTAGGAACAATTTAGTCTTCCTATAACAGAAAGCTATCAAAACTTCCTGTAACATATATTTTCCTATATTATTAGAGATATAATAGTCAAACAGGAATACAATTCCTATTGTTACATTAATATAAACCATGGAAAATTCAAAGCGTAGTCACACCTAACAGCCCCATTGCAAATGCTAATAAACACAAAAAACTATATCACAATATTCTATATACCAAATCATGGGTCACAATACATATATCTAGCAACTTTAACAAGCAATATATATAACACATAAGGCAACTAACCTTGGACAGAACACAACTGGCTTCACCCAAAAATTGTTAGTGACTGCAAGGCAACAAAATACTAAATTACAAACTTAACCTTCAGCAAAACTTTGTTTCATTCTTGTAACTTGTGAGATTTTGAAATTCACATTAAACTGTCTGTTACTTAAATCTTTAATTTCTTTCTATAATTCCCTTAAATCAATTTGTAACCACAAGGGAGGAAAGAAAGCATTATAGAAAGAAAATATAAGAGAAGAAGGATGGAAAATACTATCCTTTCCCTTTCTTTAATTTCATTCTCCACATTTCCCAAACATGGCCTAATTAAGTCTTCTATGTGGAGATATGGAGATATCCAGTTTATAGAATTAAGAGTCACAATTATTAGGACATGTATGGCAAAAAATAGTCCCACAACCCATTCAGGCAAAATCGCAAACACCTAGCCATCAACCAAACAGAACCAAAACAAAAGACCCGAAATTTCCCATCAAAATAAAAGGAAAATTCAGATACCTACAAAAACCTGTCACGTGTAAATCAAGAATAATTCCAAACTCAAGAGCATTAAAACAAGAGACAAGAAAAAACAAATAATTCCAGTCATAATGCAACTAAGCAACATTCTCAACCTGTAATGTAAAGAACAACTTTACTGAGGCCAAGCTTTCTAAGTTATATCCATTATTATTAACAATTCAAGGATCTTAGACAGCAAGTCAAGATCAAGATTAGTTTGTCTAACAATGGAACCAAAGAAAAGGAAGATTTATAAAATCTGGTACATTCTCTAACCAATCTCAGCATATCAACCTAAAGACAAATAGAAAATAATCTTCAATCACTCTTTAACAAAAAAGAAATTAAAAATGAGATGTCACTTGTGCAGTCCACTCAAACCAAAACAACAGTCACAATCTATTCATGAGCCTCAGATCGTAGCACATTGTTATTAGTTGCACACAGAATAATTATTTCCAGCCTTTCAAGTGAAATTTTCATCCCACAAATTTTATTTGAAAATAAATGGGGCTCTATATTACAATTTATACTTTTTGTTTCATCATAGGAGCCTGTTTCTGACACAGAAAACTATGTAGTGGTTTCACAACCAAACTATAATATTAATGGCATAAGAATTCCATTTACCCGTACCTCTTTTAAGTCATCAGAGAATTCTTTAAGCGTGGATATAGCCACTGCAGCAGCTTCCTCATAAGGATACCTGAACCAAATGAAAGTAAAGCAATAAAAATTGATATTTGCAATATACTTGCACCAGTAACCTCAAAAATGCGAAATGACGTGAAATTCAAAATTTCCTACCTCGACCAATAGCTCATAGTTTGAGCCAAGGCTATAGCTCGTGCAAACAGTAACCTCTCATCACTCTTACAATTTCTCTCTAATTATCTCACCTTCCCACAAGGAATAAATGGCTAAAATACATTCAATGCCATCATGGGATGACAAAAATTTTCTTTTTCATAGGAGACATGAAATTCGATAAACACAAACTCTTTGACAATGTAGAGCAATATAGATATAATCTTGTTTAGAAGTCCAATAACCCATAAACGCCACAAGATATAGCAGGAAATGCAATATACTGTTAAGAAAAACCCAAATCAAATTAGAGACTCATTTGCATAAAATTAAAAAATGGAAATAACTGGAAAATGAACAATAACAGTACCGATTTGGAGCCAAAGTAGAATTTGAAAAAAATTTGATTTGAGAACTTTTAAAAGAACAAACCCTAGAAACCTACCTTGCTGGAAAACTGAAGAAGAACAGCCTGCGAGTAGAAGACGACATAATGCGTGTCGACTGCTTCTCTCCAAAACCCTCATCGTTCAAATCGCGTCTAGCTCTCGAATGGGAATGGAAGAGAAAGAAGAACGACAGATGAAGGAAGAACGGAGATGGGTCCGGCGCGGGGTGAGAGCGCAGAAGCATATATGGAGAAGGCTAGATTTAACTTAAGGTTACCAAATGCGGCGTAGTTTTAGATGAGGTACTTAAATTTTATATTTTATTAACTTTATTCATTAAAATTTAATTTTTTTTTTGTATTTTTTATTGAATTTAATATTTCAATTTAATTTATAAAATCCTTTAGATTGGGGGTTTTATTAATTAAATTAAGACTTCAATTGATTAAATTATGGTTTCATTTATTAACGAATTTAAAAATTAATAAAATTAAGCATGACCTTCAGTTGATTAAGTTGTAGTTCAATTAATTAATTGAATTTGAATTGATTAAATATTCTTAAATTGAATCTCAATTGATTAAATTAATGTATAATTTGATTAAAATGATTTAAACTGGGATTTAATTGATTAATTTCGGGAATAATTGGTTAAATTGAATTTAAATTGGAGTTTAATTGAACAGATTGAATTAAATTGTGATTCAATTGATTATTTGAACTTTAATTGATTAAATTAAAAATTTATTTCATTAAATTAGAGTTCCATTTATTAACGAACTTAAATTGATCAAATTGAGCATAAGTTGAACTTAAATTGATTGAATCGGAGATCAATTAACTAAATGAACTTAAATTGATTAAACCATTTTCAAGTTGAATCTCAATTGATTAAATTGATATTCAACTATATAATTTGATTAAGTTGGCTTAAATTGGAGTTTCACTAATTAATTTACGGGTTAATAGATTAATTGAACTTAAATTGAAGTTCAAGTGAATAAATAGAATTAAATTGGGGTTCAATTGATTAATTCCTTCTAGGGAATTTTCAAGATATATCCAAATTATCTCTAAGATAAACCTGAAGTATTCCCAAAAGTATATCAATGATATTTCCAAAGTATACCCAAAATATTCTCAGAGAAATCCTCCTAGGGAAGATATACTTAAAGTATCCATAAGATATACCAACATATTCTAGAGGTATTCGTAAGGAATTCCCCAAAGTATACCCAATGTGTAACGTTCGTTAAATAAGACTTAGTTGAAATATATGAGTAAATGATATATGGAGGGTAATTTGGTAATTAAAAGTAGGAATTTAAAATATATGTATAGATGAATTAGTTTTGGAAACTTATGAGAGGTGTATTGGAGGTATATGGGGCTATATATGAGGTATATGTAAGGTATATTGGTCAATTTTGACTTTGGTTTGAAGAGAAGAATGAAAGAAATGAAAAAAAATGTGAAAAGTATGATTCATGCCTATGAACAAGGTATTTATGGCTGTGAACAGTGTGGTCAAGAATAAGTTTTGACTGTTAGAGGCAGTTGCTACAATAGACATTTATGGTCGTGAAGGTTTTGTTCATGGTCATGAATGCACTGGTATATAAGTTTTTTACACGATTTTATCTTCATTTTTCATACTTTTTCAACTCTCAAACCCCAAGAACCATCCATACATACCTAAAAACCATATGTAAGTGATCTTTCATGGATTTTTGAGTGATCAAATACCAAAGCCAAGATAGAAACTAAGATCAAAGTGAGATTTGAAGGAATACCAACATAAAAGAAGAGTTGGAAGAAAGAGAAAGTGTAAGCAAGGGAAAGCTCGGTTTCTTTGCATGATCAGGAGTGTTTTATGCCTCCAAGAGGTAAGGAAACACATGTTTTCTCTAACCCTTCATGATGATCTTGAAGTTATTTGGTGAGCTTGCTTTGATTGGTGAAAAACCATGGAAGTTGGGGTTTTGCTTGAAGAAGGGAGTTGAGCTCTCTTTATGGAAAGTATTCTTTGGAGTTAGATTAAGTGAGAAATTATGTTATTAAGATGGAAGAAAGAGTTAAAGACTTAATTTGGGAATTTTGGAGTTAGATTTATGATTATGTATCTTTGCCATAATGTTAAAGGTTGATAGAATTATTATGTTATTGATAGGAAATTGCGTTGGAGAGGAGGGTAACAACCAAGAAGGATAGACAAGCTCCATAGGCTTGGATTTCGTAGAGTTTCAATAAAGTTTGTACATACATACATTGTTGTTCACCCATTATATATGCTTATGTGTTGAATGAGTGACTTGTATGTTAAATAGTGAATTTGTGTGCTATGGTTTATTTATGAACAATTAAGTGATATGTTAGTTGCCTAGATGTGTATAAATTGTTAAGAAGATATAATGACATGCTAGAGGGCAATAATAAGTATAATTGATTTGTTGGCATATGGTGATCGTTTAATGGTATGTTAATGAATTTTATGCAAATAAAATGAGATGTGATTACATGAATTAGCATTAATAAAGGTCGGGATAATTTATTTGAGTATGTTAATACATATCAATAATAAGTATAATTGATATGTTGGCATGTGGTGATTGTTTAATGGTATGTTAATGAATTTTATGCTAATAAAATGAGATGTGATAACATGAATTGACATTAATAAAGGTCGGGATAATTTGTTTGAGTATGTTAATATATATAAAATGTTAAATGAGCATGAAAATGGCAAATATGCTTGAAAATGTGAATTTTGTTAATAGCTTAAGTTGTTGAGCTTGGTTGTAAACCTAAAATGCAATGATTTGAGTTATGCAAACTTGTGTATGATTATGTTCAATATCCATGAATGATTGTTCTATATATTTAGGAAGTGTTTAGAATTGAAATTTTGGCAAAATTCTATCATAGGAATAAGTTAGGCCTTATGCAACCAGCATCACAACCAAGCTAAAAATTGTCATGGCCATGAATCTTGATCCAGTGCTTTTCATGGCTAGGCTTCACACCCAGTGTAAAATTTATGGCTGTAAAGACATTGTTCACAACAAAAGTAAACTTTGTTTCAATAATGTTAAAATGGGTTCTACCTATGCCCAACATGCCTAAATGATAGAGTATGATGTTATATCATATGAGAACATATTTATGAACTTAATTATGATATGTGAAACATGAATATACTATAACATTCTCCGATATAGCATACTAGTCCGTTATACGAGAGAGTGGTACTATATACATGATACTGAACTTTTAGCTATTTTTCCCTTTCCTTTTCCTTTTTACCTTTAACATTTTTTTTACATCTCATGATTTCGTTTATTTGTTTATCTATGACAACATATACCATATAAGTAATGATCATGCATTCAGGCTCAAGAAGAAATCCATAAATAATAAATCTGTGTTCCACGACTAAACATGCCCAAAATAAAACATTCATACAATCCAGAATCCGCAAGGCAATATAAAACAAAATCCAATTCAATCTCAAATGTATGATAAGAAAAGAAATGTCTAAATGTGAGCTAACTTTGGATCTAACTGCTCTGATTGGCTCGGCTTTTTTGTGTTAACTCTACCTACGGCTCCAAACTTACGTGCAGGAAACCCATACGCTAAGCTATCCAAGCTTAGTGATACATATAATCTTCTAAATGCTATCACGCATATCATACACATTCAAATCATATCATTGATTACATGAAAGTCATACTACTTCATCTCATTTTTCAATTCATATAATTATAGTCATGCCATCATACCAATCAAATCATTACATATCACTATAGCGTACCTGGTAAGCAGAAGCCTTTCCTTATTCCTCACATTATGTTACATTATCCTGTTTTCATTTATTCATTTGAATTGCCCAATTAATCTATACTAGACTACTAGATACAGGTTGTGAATAGGAGCGCTCTTAGAGCTGAAGCCAACTTGGCTCATAACTGTATAAAATAATTGCTAGTATAATGGGTTAAGGGCGCTCTCGGAGCTGAAGCTATCTTGCCTGATAAATAATGCATGAGATAATACTACGATACCGTAACCACCTTTAATGGAATGCCATCTATCCTATAGTCAGTCCTAGTATGAGTAATGTTATTTATGCCTTTTCCTTTTTAATTGCATGAGCCTTATTCCATAATCATAATAACTTTTCCATGATATGAGCATAACAACTTATCACATTTCAACATATTAACATTCATATCATCATTTTCATATCATGTCGTATCATAATCCATATATCATCATTTACATATCAATTCATCTCACATCATGGTATAACACTTAAACAAAATTTCATTAACATTATATTCATAAGTACTCCATTAAATAACATAGAACACATGCCTTACACATTCATACCATTATATACAATAACTAACACTCACACACAGGTGAGTTTAGACTCCAGAATGTTGTTACATGCCACTATAGCGCTGGTGCCGTTGGCCATGCCTGTGGTGGGGCTGATATGGCCTAGGTCGGGTAAGTCCCAATTGGAACTCTCCTTTCCCAACTGGGAAAGGCCCGACATTAGTAACATAAAATTTAGTTTTCATATGCTGAACCAAATCTCTAAATTTCAAGGCACAATACCAATTTCCAAAATGCCATACCTCATCGAAACAGACCATTTTGTCATTGTGAACATGCCATAATCCATTAATTCTTATTTCATCAATTTAACATGAAAAATATAAATAATCTATGTCATTAATTCATACCAACATGTTCAAACCATTCAGATCAATTATCATGGCATTCAATAGTGACATAACATCCAAAAATACCTATTCACTAGCAATCATGCAACCAGAAAAGTGAATAAACATGATTATATCAAGTGGTTGTTTCCACCTTCTGCCACATTCTATATCAGAAAAGACATATTCTAATGTTCACAAACCCATCAAAGAGGGCTAAACACATTCTGCTCATATAGGGTTACCAAAACCAAAACTTAAATCAAAGAAAACCCTAACCTAAAAATGTAAATCATGAACTCAAATGAATAAGAGCTTGAGGAATACGAACACTTACTAATTAGCGAAGAAAATAAGAGGACAATTAGAGGAATCTCAACCTCTAATCTGTCCAAAGCATTCATGTTGTGTTTTTAGAGTAAAACTCCTAAAAACCCTTACTTAATCTTATTAAGTAATCTTTTAAAGTGATTTTATGGATAGGGAATCAATGGAGTTAGTGGAGGATGAAGAAAGGTGTCTTTGGAGTGTTTAGGGTGTGCAGAGGGCGACTAAGGTTCTGACAGGTGCAGAAAATGATACAAAATGTGTATTTATAACGTGTAGTTCTAAAGGCGAGTCCTAATTGGGAACCCTAATGTCGCGAGCGGAAAACCTTTCTCGACCGTAAAATGGCCTTTCCTAAGTGGGATTCAGTTCTACCCACCAAAATATAAAATAAGATAGAATTGACGGTTCTACCCACCAAAATATAAAATAAGCTAGAATTGACCCATTTTATATTCTTACTTTTAATTACCAAAATACCCCTAAAAACCGCATAAATTCTAAGTCGTAAATTGTGGGTGTTACATATACTATATGTAATATGATGGAAACCTAAAGGAAAGGAATTAAAAAGAGGTGAAACAATGATATAAATGCCCATTTATCTACTTGAGGACTACTTTAGGGTAGATGGTGCACCATTAAGGGGGTTATGGTACTGACTAAGTTATGAATCTTAAGGATAGGGTGGCCTAGGCTCGTGGAGTGCCTTGTTCCCTTTTATATATTGATGATGTTACACTTAGTCAAGCTAGCCTAGGCTCGTGGAGCGCTCTTGACTGGAGATTTAGGTGAATAGGGTAGCCAAGGCTCGTGGAGCATTCTTATTTCACACCTCTTATCCGGACAGTTCGGGAATGAGATTTGAGCTATTTATATTAAAATGAAACTTGGAAATTAACTAAATGGCATAAAGAATAATGTAAGAAGTGGTTGTGTGATGTAACATAAGCTTGTTTATATGAATCTGGTACGACACAAGTTGTGTAACATAAGCTTATTTATATGAATTTGGTACGACACAAGTTGTGAACAAAAATGTTGTAAGTTAAATTAATAAATGAAGTATATGTTGCCATTGAGACATGTAAACCATATGTAATGGTATGATCATTATCTTTTTACGCCACATATATGTTTAATTGAAGTATATGATGAAATGTATATGTCATGCACTGTGTGAGTGTTTGGGAGAACTTAAATGCTTATATGTACTACTAAGCTAGAAATAGCTTAGAGTGTGAGTTTTTTCTTCCGCGCATAGGATCAAAAGCTGACATATAGTAGATTTTGAAGTTGATAAGAGAATAAGTTGAAGCCTATATAAGAAGAGACTATTTAGACCTGGTTTATGGGTCAATGATATTTTGCTTTTGTATTTTGTTCATAATCATATATATGGGGTTATGGTGGATATGTTTTGTATATAGTAGAGAGATATGTTCTATATTTTGATATTGTATATGGAAATAGTAACACGTGATGTTGTTAAGCTGTAAATAATTTATTTTGGTATAATAAGTCAAGTGAGGTGTGTACATATAAAATGATGAAAATTCTGGTATAAATAATTGATTGAGTAATCATGTGAAAAAGTTTTAATTCAGACAGATTTGTCTACTTAGTTTTGTGGCAATCTATATGTATAGTGGGATTATTCCTAATATATAGGTAGGACGCTGATGTGATGTTATTTTATAGTGCTTATTGCATGTGTTTGATGTTATTTGTCGTTAGTTTTCTTTAGATTTAGTTTCTTTTGATTACGTTTTTGGTTTGTGTAGATAGTGATACAAAAAACAAGGAATTTTGAGGTCGTTCGTGTTAAATTGAAGATCGGGAAGGCCGAAAGCTAGAAAGGAAGAGTTATGAGCATAATTCAGTTGAGCAGTAGACTGCACAGTTATGCATGGTGCATGGGGTATGCAGTCATGGGACATCACGTATTGTGCACAACTTGTTGATAGCAAGGCCAAGGATTGGGCTTACAGGGTGCACGGGCGTGCATTTTCTTCAAAGCATTTACTATGCACGATCGTGAATTGCAGTTTCGCATTTTTAATTGACGGTTCGACCATGGATTATATGGGCCCATGTTTTGCAACTCAATTCCTATTGGATGGGACTTCTTTTTTGATATGTAATTAGTAAATAATTAGGGACTAAAAAGGGAATTTTTAGGGAGATTGGACTTTTTGTAATTAACCTAGGTATAAAAGGGAATTTTTTGGGGGAAAATCAGATAGACTTTTGGGGGAGATGAATTAAATTCATTCTTTGGTGATCAAAAGCACAACTGAAGAGAATTTGGAGGCCATTAGACTTGATTGCAGCAACCATGCGCATTTAGCTTGGAGTTCCTTCTGTGTTGGGGACTAAAGGTTGGATCTTTGGAAAACGGCGACCAACTGTTCAAGGGGATTCTAGATTTACACTTATAAGGGGGTTTTAAATTTTTGTTTTTAATTCCTTATTGTTGTATTCATGTTTAATTCAAGCATAGTTATGAACTTGATCATAGTAATAGCCATATTTGGCTAATTCCTTTACTAGGTGTTTGGTAACTACGTAGGATGTAATGATTTCCCTTCTATTGAAATAAGTTAAATTCTTTTCATCTTCAATTGCTCTTAATTACTTTCATTTGAATGTATGACTGGCCATCTTGCATTTAAATTGGAAGAAATATCTTAGGGTTTTGTTATTAGATAAACATTCTGTCACTTGACCTAAAATTTTATTTAAATGTTAAGTATATCATAAGTTTGGATAGTTAATGATTATAGCAATAGCTGATAAAATTAAACTTTATTAAGATTAATTGGATACGAAGAAGGGATTGTAGACTAGGAACACTTGCCAAATGCATAATTTATCGCATTGATTGAATCACAATCATTTTTGTCGCTTTCAAATATTTTATTGTTTTCAATTTAGTTCATTAATTTTACAATCATCAAATTGTGGTTAGAGTGTTTAGGATCATTAAACAGTGTTACTGGCAATTTAGGAGAAACTGAGAATTTAAGTCGAATTGTTCCTTGTGAGATCGACCTTGGAAGTGAACTTGCCATTCTACGGTGGTTCTTACACTTACGAGTACAAACCTTATCACATCAGACACTAGACAAGGTATTCCCAAGGTACCCACTGTATTCCGAAAGGTATACCAAAATATTTGTTTAAGATTTTGTGATGTTTTGAAATTTGGTTGAATTATATTCTTCTTCTTCTTCTTTAATGATTTAATTATTCTTGCTCTTATTCTTTTATTGTTTTTTTAGTAAAAATTGAATCAACATTTTCCTAAAGTATACCAAAGATATAATGTTTGGGCATATTTTGAGATAATTTTAAAATTTAGGTACTGTTGTAATTTTATAAATTTGTTTTCATTAAAATTGAAAAAAACTTTAAGTGGCAGTAAATATGTAAATAGGTATCCGTTTTTTTTATATTTCTATCAAATTCACTATTATATGTAATATTGCATACAGATCTATTGGATGATCATTAATTAATGATATATATGATTCGTTCATTTGTTGTGCCCTACTAATATATCCGATGTACAATATATATATATATATATATCTACATATTAATTAACTAATTTAATTATTAGAAGTTTACTTAATATTAGTTTAATTTCTTTTCAGTTTAATTAATTTAATTAATATTTTTATTTAATTGGAATTGTGAAAACATATTAAGTGATAAGGATTTAATGTGATATTAATTTGGGCTATTATATTAATAAATTAATTTTATATATGTCATTTTTTTATTATTAAATTATACTTTAAGTAATTAATTAATTCAATTGTATTATATATGGTAATCCTTCTATGATACTCCCTCTCTATATAAGCCGTTAGATTTAACGCTATACATGATCTGAGCCATTTAAATTCATATATTCAAATATGTTTGATGGTCATTTAATAATATGATTTGTTCATTTGTCATGCCTTACTAATACACTCGGCGTATCATACAATGACCCTATTATAAATAATTACTTTTGTTATTATAATTTATCTAATTAACTAATATATCTGTATATTAATTAACAAATTTAATTAGAAGTATACTAAACATTAGTTTAATTTATATATAATTTAATTAATTGAGATCTTATTTAAATGATTAAATCATAACTGATATTAATTTTAACTAATCTACTAAATTTCAAGCCGATCAATTAAATTTTAATTTAACTTTAACTAATTAATTTGATTCCAATTTTGATAATTAAATTGAATTCCAATTGAAGTTCAATTCATCAATTATCTCTTAAATTAATCAATTGAATTCTAAGTTAAGTGTGAGATTCTTACATCATTTTGTTGAGCGCTAACTTCAACTATATATATATAGTAGTACGCCATTCCGGCTCTCTCTCTCTATATATATAATTAATTAATAGTTAATAATATATATATATATATATATTACTATTAAATATAATATACTAAAATTAGCTACCACACTATATGTGATAGCTGATCAGCAACCAGAATTGTGGTCGCTAATATGTGTGGTAGCTAATCAACTACCACACTTGCTGTGGTAGCTAATCAATGACCACATAGTGGTCTCTAAAACTCCCTCAAAAAAAGACGCTAAATTTAGTGATCACAATTTGTGGTCATTAAGTGGTAGTTATTACTTTAATTGTTTTGTTGGTCAATTTTGGTCGCCAAGTGATAGCTAAATAGCGAATACTTTCTGTGGTAGCTAAATGTAGTAGCTATTTTGTCATTTTTTTTGTAGTGAAAATTACTTGTAAAAATGATAACTAAACACATAACAATTGCACTAATAGTGGTAATTGAGTAATTTCTGACCATAACTGCTAAACTATTAAGCCCCTGATCAAAATTACCTATACTAGACAAGAGGTTATAAAAGGAAAAGGGATTACAGGTGGCAAAAAATAGTTACGGGGCTATGAGTTTTGGTGTAAGGAGTTAGTTCTTGGGATTGTGAATATTCTGAATAAAAAGAGAAATAGTCAGGAAGAGAGATTATGGAAAAACTGAGATAGCTTTTGGAAGAGGATTTGGAGATTCTCTAATTCTCTTAGTTCTATAGTTCATCTTGTAATCAAAATTCTTCATTATCAATACCAATACATACATTTTGAGGTACTTTCATTCTGCATTTTCTTCTTGTTGCTGCTTTGTATCTTTTGTTGTGTAAATTTTAAGGTGCGTCTTAATATTTGGTATTAGAGTATTGAGATCTTGTATTATTGCCCAAACAATCACCAAGAAAGGGGGAGGGGGTGATGAATTGGTGGTAAAATAAAAATTTTTGCACATACAAATAAGAGAAAGGTTTAGAGAAGATAGAGACATGAAATTTTATAGAAGTTCAAATGTTAACTAACTCTACTCTTCTCCCTAGTTGCAATTGGGTATTCAATAATCTGATACCTTAGATTACAAATGGAGTTTTAACTAGCTTACTCCCAATTAGATGTTTCACAAGACTAACTCTCAACCCAAATTTTTTGTGTGTTTTAATTGCTTACACAATAACCAATTCCTTGTAATTTGGCTCACACACTACCTAATCACAAGATACACCCAAATGTTTAAGGCTTACACTTGAACCCTTACAAAGAATTAATGAATAAAAGTTGAGAAAACAAATTGCAAGAGTTTTGGCACAATGAAAATAGTTGAATAAATTAAATGGCCTTTTGGTGGAGTATTTATATTGATTACCCACCAATTAGCTATTACAAATGAGTGTGATAACTCTTTCTAACGTTTTCTTACAAGTTTATCTAATGTAACCTGCAGAGACAGTTTCCTGATTGGGAATGTGGATTTCCTAGTCGAGAAACGGCCTAGATTGATATGTGGTATACTCTGGTTGGCTGATGGCTCCAACAGCTAGTTCCTATTTGAATTTTTTGATCGGGACTTGATTTTTCTAGTCAGTACTTGTTCGATGAGGCCTTGACTAGGAACTTAGGATTGTTGACTTTGAACCTTTCCCGGTCGGGACTTTGGTTAGTCAACCTTAGCCGTTTTGACTTCCCTAATGATGTGGCACATTTGGTAGAGGCGTCTTCCAACGGTCATGACCTTTTAAATTTTCCGATTGTGCCTCCATCTTTCCCGGTCATGACTGAAGATTTCCTAGGCAGGACAAGGCCTATCCCGATTTGTATTCACTACTGAAACTCAGGAAGACCAAGGGACATCATTTCCTGATTTGGACATAATTTTTCAGGTCTAGAACCTTGTCATAGGCGGGAAATGTTTGTCTTGAGCAGGACTTTTTTATGTCCTCATGAATTGCTTGATATGTTCATTGGGCAAATGAAAACCAAATAACTTGAAAATAGGGGTGTGCATCGGTTCGGTTTGGTTTTGAACCGAACCTATTGTAATTTATAAAAACTGAACTGAACCGATTAATATTTGGTTTGGTTCGGTTCGATTTAATTAGTTTTGTTAACTAATTAATTAAATTTATATAAATTATAATTATAATTATTATATTTTATCAATTATAATATATTAGAACCAAATGCCATAACTTTATTAATTATAATAAAATTAAATTAATTATCATAACTTTATCTAACATAATATATAAGTTAAAGTTATAATTAAATAATATAACTATAGATTAAGATAAAATAGTATAAATCATGATAAATTGATATAATTATTACTTCATCAACTATTGTAATTATTACAAATTAAATTTAATTACCATAATTTTATGAATTATCATAAATTGAAATTAATTATCACAACTTTATAAATTGGTATAAATTAAAACTAATTATTATAATTTTATCAATTACTCCAAATTAAAATTAGTTAATATAAATTAAAATAAATTTTTATAGTTCATGACTTTATCCTACCATAAATCAAAATAAAATATTACAAATCATAATTTTTTTATCTAAAAGTTATAATAAATCATTAAATATATATATATAAGTTTGGTTGGTTCGGTTTAATCTATTTTTAAATATTAAAAACCAAGCCGAATAAACCAAATTTTAAATAGAAAACCAAACCGAATAAATAAAAAATCGAACAAACTAAACTGAATAAACCGAAAAGCATTTGATTCGGTTCGGTTCGGTTTGCACACTCCTACTTGAAACTTTAAACACTATCAAAATAATACTAAATGAAGATATTAATGATATTTAATTTGATTATCAGGATCAAAATAGAGATAAATCACCCTAAGGTCAATAATCTCACCCTTTTTTATTTTGACAATCAAACTAAGCAAAAATAATAAATTGATAGTGTAAATATCAAATTGAAGTACTAAAAAATATGCATACAAAGTTTCATATCATTTGAAGCAAGTTTACATATTGAACATCTAAGTCAAACATGATTGTTAAAAGTCAACATCCTTAACTTAGTTACCAATTCGAAATTAAGTTGATTTTTGCTTAAGATTTTCTTTGTTCTTCTCCCCTTTGGCAATATAAAAAGAATAGAGGCATATTAAGCACAAAACAATCACCAAAGAGAGAAAAATTGAAATAACCATATTTTTTATTGAAACAAAGAAATATATTATATAAAATTAAATATGTGAGATCTAAATATGACATGCCACACTATAAGATTTCTAGTCTAACAAAAGAAACAAAGAAGACATAAAGGGTAGAGCAAAAAGTCTAGGTATCCCCATCTTCACCATCATCCTCCTCCTCTTCATCACTCTTTTCCTCCTTGCTCCCCCTCAAAAGGATTCTCCTCTCCAAAGTTATGGGGGCACATATTGAGGTTCAATTAGCCTTGCATGTCTTGGATATCCAAGTGAAGGTGTTGCATCATATCCTTCATGACATTAAATGTAACATTCTCGACCATCCATACATGCATTATCACATGCATTTTATTTGAATATATTTATTTTATAAATGTCTGTCACACGAAACACATGCATACGTAGGGATTTTATCTAGACGTATTCATGAGATAGACTGGACATGGGTGGGTTTATCGCAATAGGACCAAGTCGTACTTGTCTAGCTATAACTTAAATATGGACACAAGATATTGAAAATGAAATTAAATAAATGATTATATTTGAAATAAAGGAAAATTTAGCATAGTTAAATAAAAGTAGACAAATTGACTAGATAGTATTTTGGCACTAAGTACTTGTAATTATGTAGAGAAAATAATAATAATAATTAATTAGTTTAATTTATTATTTATTATTTAAAATAATTAAAAATATCAGAAAAGTTAAAAAAAAGAAGAAGAAAAACAGAAAATTTCAAGTCGGTTGAAACAAATAAAAAGATGCCTTATCTTGTTTTCAGCTAGAATTTTGTGTCCCTCTGCATTCCCTTCTTTCTCTCAAATTTCTCCAGCAACAAGACCAAGGAAAAGGGCCATCTGAATGTTAGTTATCACCATAAATTGCTAGTTTTAATTTATGATTAATAGAATATGATTTAGGAGGTCCAAATTACATGATTTCCATGGGTAAGCTGCTTGAATTCTGCTTTGATGGTAGAAAGTTAGGGTCCTGTTTTCTTCATGTAAATGCTGATTCTGGAGAAGCACAAAACACCAAACTTGTAGCTTTATGTCTTAAGTTTAAGGATATATAAATTGTTTTGCATGATTTGGTGTCTGTAAAAAGATATGGGCATTGGACTGGAACTGGTTCCACTGAGGAACCTAGCTGAATCACTTTCTATTTTGATTCTGTTTCTATATGATAGAATCCGTATTTGAGAAATCTCAAAACACAAAAGTTGTAGATACATCTGTTATCTAGTTGTATATCAATTTTTAGGACCAGATTATGGGCGGATATTGAGTTATAGGTAAGAGAGTCATGCATGTTCCATATTTGAGCTGCCTGCTTAGTGTTCTAGGCAGGTCAAGTCAGTTGTTTGCCAATTTTGAGCTCCTTATATACATAATCTATAAATCATTAAAACATGAAAGTTATAGGTACATGACTTAGCTAAACTTAGGCACAAATTTCACCGCAATATATTATGTATGGTGTGAGTTATAGCGTTCATAAGTCATACTAGTCTGGTTGTCAGCCCTGTTTCTGACCAGTCACAATTACCCTACCATATGAGGACCTTAGAGGCAGAATGGATGAAAGTTATCACCATGAAAAATGTTCCATTTTAACATATATATGTTCATACAAATGTTCATATAAATATAACTTAGACGTTGTAAGATATGAAGAAGCAAATTTGGTGTCCCAAAACTGCCTAAGGTCAAAAACAGGGCAGAGAATAGAACATGTTTATAAATTGCATAAAATATTTCACAATGGTCCAATTTGTCTACATGTTAGCTTTAATTAGAAATAAGAATAATACAAATTGGACTAGTATAGAAAAAGTTATAAGCTAATGAACACATGAAGGTCACTTTGCCTTTAGACCAAATCCTAGTTAGTGGTCCTTAAAATGCATACTTTAATTTGTTTAAGTTTATTTAGCTACCAATTGACCAAGTATACATTCAATTAGGTCCACAGCATATTGGAGAACCTCAAGGAAGTGACAGACAGTAAGATAGAGGCTTATTAGCAAAAGAAAAGGTGAGTTTAATTATCGAACGATTTCCTTGGTACGTGTTACGTGTAATGTGATTATTACGTGCTGCATACAATATGACTTGACTTGCGATCATATGAATTACGTGATTGTTATGGTATGGATATGATATCAAAAGGTGATGAATGACTTAAATACATGGTTATGTTATAGGTTTTTCTTACAATAAGTGATTGATTATTGAATATGCAGATGTGGTATAAATGCAAATGTTAAGTTATAATTGTTGCAAAATGCATATGCATATGGATTTAAAAGGCGTTGTGACTAGCTAAATGGCATTGCAAAGCAAAAGAAGAGGCCTATGGCCCAAACAAATGTTCAAAAGCAAAAGAAAAGGCCTATGGCCTAACAAATGTGCAAATGTTACAAATTATCAAGCTAGCTAGCAAATGCAAATGTTCACATGGAAACCCGGGACAGTGTCTGTTTACCCTGGTCACAACAAAAAGAAAATGACATAAGCATAAGTATAAGCAAATGGAATGTTTACATGATTTAATATTATTTATATTCATATGATATTGATAAATAGAATGACATGAAAAATGTATATGAATGACAATTACTACTTGTAATTGTGACTGACTTAGTATTTTAGAAAGCTTTTGATAATTATTCTTATTGAGTTGCTACTCATCAAATTGCATCATCGTTCAGGCAAAGAAGAGTAATTAGCTCAATTTGGAGGTGCATATCATATAAAAGACATGGATCACAGGTCATCGGCCGAGCCTCACCAATCTTGTAACATCCTTGACTTTTCCACATGCATTATGACATGCATTACATTTGGACATATTCATTTTATATATGTCATTCATATGAAACACATGCATACGTAGGGATTTTAGCTAGACGTATTCATGAGATAGACTTGACACGGGTCGGTTTATCGCAATAGGACCAAATCGTACGTGTCTAGCTATAATTTAAATATGGACACAAGATATTGAAAATGAAATTAAATAAATGATTATATTTGAAATAAAGGAAAATTTAGCATAGTTATATTAAAGTAGACAATTTGACTACATAGTATTTTGGCACTAAG
>CATIWF010126136.1:0-25601 GCA_949630135.1 Balakata baccata
AGCAGCAGTTCCTTCATCAAGCAATGAAGCATTTGACATGGGCAATCCAGTAAGATCTGTAATCATGGTTTGGTAATTAAGCAAAGACTCCAATCTCCCCTGAGATATCTCAGCTTGGTAAGGAGTGTACTGAGTGTACCAAGCTGGATTCTCCATTATATTTCTCAAAATAACCGGTGGAACATGTGTATTATAATACCCCATCCCTATATATGACTTGAAAGCCTTATTCTTTGATGCTAAATTCTTCATATGTTCAATCATTTGGCTCTCAGTTAGTCCTTCATCAAACTTAGAGAACTTCATGGAATCAACTCTAATAGATTTAGGCACAGTAGCATCTATCAACGAATCAAGACTATCAAACCCACATACCTCAGCCATTTTAGCCTGCTCCTCTGGAGTAGCTGAGTTATGGCGGCGAGGAAAAGTGTCACTGGGTTTCAAAGATTCAAATGATATGGATCGAACTTGTGACCCAATACCATGATAACCAGCAGCAGCAACATTATAAGACACAGCACTTTTGCCTCCAAGAAACAGCCCTGATCTAGGATTCCCAGAAGCAAAAGATGCCAACGATGAAACATACCTCGAAGTAGTGTATAATACAGGAGATGAAGATTTTAACAGAGCTGATGACTCATTGCGGCTCTGGTGATTGTATTGCTTGGTTTCATTCACCAACCGCTTCAGGATTGCCCTGTTAGCCAGTCGCCTTGCCCGCTCCATTAATATAACGTACATAGAGAGATAGCAAGACAGAAACAAGTGTCTTTCTTTTAATTCTACAACGTTGGTGAATGAAAATGGGGTTGGTGCAGAGAAAAGAAAAGAGGCTGAAGAATTGAGATTATTTATGCTCCATGAATTGAATGGAGTGATGGGTTGGTGATAATATAATATAATATAATATAATAATTAAAAAAAATTAACTTCAAGATCAGGTGGTGGAACTGGAGGTGGGTGGTGACTGGGCACCGATGAAGAAAAGGACAAATTTTTTTCTTTTTTTTTCCCCCTTCAGGGTATCAATAAAACAATGTGTATCAGGATTACCAAAATGAATGGAAGCAATTGAAGGAAAACAGATTGAGTATCAATGGATCAAATTGCTTCCCAGTTTCAATCATTGAAATACAACATAAATAAAAGTTTGGATTTTTATTTCCTTGAATGGTGAAAAATTTGAGATTCTTTGGTGGCAGAATCTCTTTCACACCCGGCCTATCTTTTACTTATGTCCCAGAATTCATAAACACAAGTGTACAAAACCAGCATAGGGTTAGGATTTCTGCACGAATCAAACACAACCATATCTTGTTGCACTTGGAATGGAAATCTTCCTCCTTGAAGATAGATTTTTTCCTTTTTCTTTTAAGTATTTAGGAAAAAAAAAAAGAAAATCAAGAATTATTAAACAATCCCCTTCTGAATTATTGGATGTGAAATATTTATTTTTTGATAATTATTGCCAATTTTGTTTTAAACTGATAATTTAGAATGGGACCCATTTAAGAGGTGGGTGGAGGGCATAAATGAGAAATTATCTCATCAAACTCCTGGAATTGGGAAATTATTGTCTGGCTGACGTTGTAGCATGCTGTTGTAAAACTGGAATTCTAAGCCATGCTCTTGTTCTTGTGGTAGGAAATTAGGAAGGGCATTGGTCATCTTTTTTGAAAACGCAGACCGTACGATTCAGTGAATGATTTGGAGGATGCTGTGTCAACGGTTGAGATCAAATTTGGGAATGAACAAGAAATTTTTCAGGTTAATGATTGAAAAATAATAAAATCAAGAAAGAGCCCATTTGTATATGCTGGGCCTAATCTTAATGGTTGCTCGAATATGGGCCCACGAATGTGTATTTTCGTGAAGCCTAAAATTTACAAATAGCATTATTAAGGATTTTTCCTTCTTGTATTAAAATTTTTAATTATTTATTTAATTGATTTTTAATTATTAATTTTAATCATTTCAATGAAGAAAAAAATTATCATTGAATAATAAAAAAAAATTCAATTGAATAAAATTTCAATTAATTTCCCATTTTTAGTGGAACGTTTAAAGTTTATTTCATAAAAAATAGTAACTAAATAAAATTTCAACTAAAGCAATCAAAAATTAATTAATATATTTTAATTAATTGATTTAATTATAGAATTTAAAATTTTTGAAATATATTTTTCTTAACCATGTTTGTTACCTTGTGAGGATATTTGGTTAATATAATTTAAAGAGCTATCATCACTTTCTCAGATATATATTGTATACTTAAAAAAACATGTATATTAATATTTATAATTATAGTTAAATGAGTCAATTGAATAAATTATTTGATAACATCTAATTCAAAGATAGTATGCCAGAAAAAAATATTATGAAATTACTTTAAATTAATAAAAGAAATGTTAATATGAAGTAATAGATTTTGTTTTTAGGTGGAGTGACGTATGTTTTATTTGTATTAGAAATATATAAAGAAAAGTGCGTTAGTATTTTTCTTGATTGAGTAGTTCAATAACAATAACAAGAAGGATTTATTATATATTATTATTATTATTTTTATTTTTATTTTTATTATTACAAGAAAAGTTAAACTGAAGCAAACTCCCACATTTTGGATTGCAGCATTTTAAATAAGAGAAAATTAATGAACCATATCTCTCTCCAATTAGTTAGAATTAGAAGCAAATTGGGAATCAAATTTTGATTTTCCAAGAATATATTTTTTTTCAAGAATGAATAAAACTGCAAGATAATTCCATAAGTAAGATTGCAGCTTCTTCCACGTCCTGAGGAAACACAGGATGATGAACAGCAGGATTATTCTTGCTCAAACTCAAAGCAAGATTCTTGAAAGAAAGCTTGGTGTTTTGCGGAAGTGGCGGATCAGGAGGCTTGCAAAATTTCTTGCATTTGCTTGCATGCCCTGAACTCAATTTCTTTTTTTCCTTGTTGTGCACCTTAAAATTAGATTTTGAGGCTGATGTCTCCAAGGCAACCACCGTGCCATTGGCCAGGGCAGCCGCCATTGCCCGTCTTGCCTTCCTTTGCCTAATCCCACAGGCATTACAAAGAGACTGCATATCCACACATATTATAATTATGTATAACGTTGAAAACAAATTACAACTCGATAATTGTGAATTCATAAAGATTACTTAGCCAGTTTTGAAGATAATTCTCACCAACACTTGGGACCTCGTTGCACTGTTGACAAACCAGTATGACTAAACTAAAAGTTATAGAATTGAAGTAAAGGAAAATCACCTTGGGGCCCTTGGGGCCACTCCTCCAAAGAGGGGTTGTGGTAGTGCTACAGTCGGAGCAGATTTTAATAGCGCAGTTGGTCTTGCTGTTGGTATTGTGGCTGGAGGAGGAGCGTATGTCATTGTTGTTAGAATGATCTTGAAACCTAAGTGTGCATTTCACTGCTGGTTTATCCGTGATTGAAGAGGTAATATTAGAGTTGATAGTTTTCTGCATCAATCTCCATTTGGCTGATGATCCCTCACTTCCATTTTCTTTTTTATGATTACTGTCATTTATGGGAGATTGATCTTCAAATATTACTGAAGATGAAGGAGGTTTATGATCGTTCAACCTACTTTGTGATATGCAATCAAGAACCTATCCATAATCAGCGCAAAAAAAAAAAAAAACGAAGTAATTAGCACATCCCAAAAATTAATAAACATAATTAATTAAGCTAACTATATACATTCTTGCCTGGTAGTGATAGTGGAATGAGTCCTTAGTAATGGGTAATCCTGCAGGTTGATGTGGAGTTGAGTTAAAGAAAGTAGGAGGTGAAAGAGAAGTAGATGCATGATGGGGTGAGACAGAGAGGAAGAGTTGGAGGTGTGGCTCTTCATTTAGGTCTACAACTGGGGAAGAAGAGAGATGTTGGTTAAGAAAGAGTGGAGTCATGGATCTAAGGAGAGTGAGGAAGTTATCACTATAGTCTATGGGGGAAAAGGGTAATGAAAAACAAAGGCTAAAGCCTAAAAGGGTCTAATTAATAGTACTAGTCTTATATAGAGAGAGAGTAGTGGAGAATTAACACAAGAATGAGAAATTTTTGTTTTTTAACTTCTATCTAACATGTTTTCTTTGTACTAACTCAGTTATTAGTTGATGTGAATAATATATATATATATATATTAAAAGATAACTGAATTAGTTTATTGACCGAATCTATTTACAAAATTTCTCTTGAAGAAATAGCACTTGAAGAAATAGCATGAAAGCCATTCACGTGACCGAAAACAAACAAGTTTTTAAACAAGACAAACTAAAAGGAGCTGTAGAATGCAACTACTCGAACCTCAGTATGACAAAACTCTATCAACATATACACTATACCCAGTTTGAACTTTTAAACTGTATATGTGTACACACACAAATATATCATCTAATGTTTATATATGAAAATTGCCCATTTTAGCATTTAAGGTTCATATGCCCTACATATATATGTCACATGCCTCTTTTTGTCTTTAGGGTCATATCCTTCAAAAACCCATTAATGCATTCATTTTTGCAACCTTGTGATCACACTATTTTTTTAGGCTAAACTACAAAAAGTTTTGAAATTTGTAATTTATTACAGTTATGACTAATTTTTTAAAAATTTGAGTTTAATTATATATACTTTAAATTTTGTAACAAATTTTGCTTCATGTGAATTGTACCTCGATCCAAGCCTATATAGTGATGACATAGAAAAATATTAAAAATGTAAAACAATATTGACATGGAAAATACAGTGGAGCTGATGTGGAAAAAAATTGTCACATGAGTATATAACCAAAAACGGCGTTGTTGTACAAATCAAATTACTACTCCTAACTAAACTAAAATGATACCGTTTGATTAGGAGATAGACAAACTATGTTATAACGGGATCTATTTTGAAAAAGTGGTGATTTTAAAAAAATATTTATGAATTTATTTCAAAAATATGGTTTTCAAAGCAGTACTATTTTAGATTTTATATTCACATGACAATTTTTTCTATATCTGTTCCACTATGTTTTCTACGTCATTATTTTATATTTTAATATTATTTCATATTATCGCCATATAAATTCGGAGTGAGATATGGTCACCCAAGGCAAGATTTGTTACCAAACCTAAAATACATATCATTAAACTCAAATTTTTAAAGAATTGACTATAATTGTGATAAAATGCAAAATTCATAATTTTTTTTTTTGGTAATTTAGCCTTTTTTTTAATATGGTAGCCAGAGCGTATTGGGTAGAATCCTGAAAGACGACAAAATACTTGTTCAAAAATTTTAAGATATATTGTTGTATATATAGTGTTTGAACTCAAGACTTCTAATTAAACTAAAAGAGTCATGTATCAATTCATTCACAATCTCTTGGATAGTGATCACGCTAAATTTGCAAATATATATTGCAATGCTTGTGTCTTGAAAAAGATATGTTCAAATTTGTGGTAAGAATTTATTAATGAGATTGAAATTAAAATTAAATTGATTAATTCAGCAATTAAAAATAAAAGGAAAAATTATAAAAAAAAAATTCTCAAACTTTGCAAGATATTATAATTATATCCCATTCTAAAAGCATTCTATTGAAATTTTATGAATTTTCATTTTTGAAACAAATTTTGCTTTGGTAGGAATCAATCAATCTCAGAACTTAACTAACATTTACATGGATTGACTGAATTAATTGACTGGCGCTGACTATATTAAATACTTATAATTGGATAATTAAATTAGAGCACCGCTTATTTAATCCGATTATTTAATTCAGCCAGTTTATTTAATCCACATCAAAGTTAATTTTTCTATTAAGTCAATACACGTAAATAACAATCGGGTTTAGAGACTAGTTTTGTGATACCAATACTAAATTTGTTTTAAAAATGAAAATTCATATAATTTAAATAGATCTTTTTAAAAAATAGATATAATTGTAAAATTTGGAAAAGTTCAAAAAAAATTTTAAATTTTCCCAAAATAAAATTTAAAAAGAAAATGGTAAGACCATACTGTTTAATGTCATAATTTATAAACTAGCTAATAAAAAATTTGATAAAAAAAATAAAAAACTTTAATGACATTTGTCTGAAACTACATGTTGACAAAGCAGTAGTGCATATTCAGTCATGAATTAATTAATTGAGTTTGGAAGCATGTTTTAGATATGAAGAGATGGGCAAGGATTTTGCGTGGGAGAAGAATATCTTCTATACGTTTGTAGCCTTGTCAACTGGCATCAAAATCCCCTGCGCTTCACCTAATAAAGGACAATGTGACTGCTTAATCTTTTAGTCCCCACCCACTCCCAATTTTTATCTATGATCCATCTCTATTTGTTTTTTACCGTTTTAAATTAACAGTTTATAGGCTCATTTGTTCAAAATTTAAGATCCTCACAGCTTAATTGCATACTCATGGACCAATTGCATTCTAAGCAAGAAAAGTCCTTTCTGTTTCATATATATATATATATAATATGGCAGTAATTTGCTTGTTCTTGCATCAATATACATATAAAGGGAATTAAATCATTTGCCTAGATTTGGATCTATATAGACTAAGCTAATATTTCGGCCGTTCGGAAAAGATATTTTTCATTTTTGATCATTTAAAATTGCATGTCACTTACCTTTTTTAAAATGTAGTTATTTTGTTCAATTATAAATATATTTTTATTCATACATTCTCTTATTAAATGTATCTAAATGTCTATTTAATTATTTTTTCAATTCTTACTTTAAATAATTTTTGAAATTATTTGACATCTCTACAGGTACTAATTTGAGTTTTGCATTAAAAAAATTAAGAGGTTATTTTCAAAATTTAAGTAAAAATCATTAATTTAACAAAATTAACTAATTTTTTTAATATATATAAAAGCAAAATTAAACCTGTGTTTTTTTTCTGACGGAGAAAGTAACAAACTATCATTAATGAGTTTGGTCACATTTATTTACTACATAATAAAATGTAACACTTTCTTATTTATTTAGTCTATGATAGATCAAATCCAATCATTTATGTTAGAAACACAAAAACATACAGAATTTAAAATGTGTTTAGGATTTCTTGAATTTTGAAAGCTAGAAAACAAGCAAAAATGAAGAGATAATGATTGCTTAAAGTCTGTGAGTGAAATTAAATGAAAATAATTCTGTTCCAATCTCTAACACCTTCATAAAATTACAAAGTTTGTCTTCGTAATCTATTGACTTGTGAAAGAGAAGTAATTATGTTTATCTCGATTGACGTGTCTACTTCCTACTTTTAATTTCTTAGCTTCGTCTACTAAATTCATAAATGTTATTATTATTAAAAAAAATTAATTTGAATACCATATTAAAAAAAAAAAATCGTAAAAGAAAAAGTGATATATGGCTATAACGCAAGTACTTGATCAAGATAGCATAGGCATTAAGGCTCCTTGTTAATTTGGCACGACCAAATCTTGAATGTTTATTGTCATTCTCTCACTCATATATATGTTGATAACGTTGGAGTTGAGAAGAAAATTTTGCATAATTATTTACTTTTAATATGCTACGTATGAGCATGTGAATCAGTATTACATTTACAAATGGAAAAAATTGAACTTGACAAAATTATTTATTGACCTTTTCAATTGAATTTTATGGGCAAGATATGGGGCGAGCGGGGCATGTAATCTGGGCCAGTAATAGATGCACTGCCGCCAAACTTTCGTAGGTATCATAAAGTTATGGGCTTCTGTTGTGGGCGCCTTAAGACGAATTTGGAAGATTTTCATTTTCGTGAGCTGAGATTTAGAGATAATCATTCTATCAAAATTTATCACAAAACTTTTAATTGCTGTAAATTGGTACTAAAATATCTGGCATCATAATATAGGTGACACACCAGGTTATAATAACTTCACATTACATTAGTATTTCTGACAATAAAAAAATTTCCAAAAATAATTATATACATTTATGCGAAAAATTGTATCAAATTGGCGACTCACAGCTCAAAAAATATTCATTATATTCATTTTCAGAGATTTTTTTTTGCTAGTAAAAATATTGATGTGGTAGTTTTTATAATATGATATGTCATCTATACATTTCTGCGCTAGAAAATGATTCCAAAATAGATTAATTACAAAAAAAAAAAAAAAACTCAAACTATCGTGTTTTAACCATTTTAATTCAAACTATAAAATTTTTAATAAAATGCATAAACTCAAATTTTTTTTTTCAATAACAACTTCCACTACCTAAATACGGTAGACCTCCGCTGATGTGGATATTGGAGGCTGACATGGCTTATAAGATAATATTAAAAAAAAGAAAATAACTTAAATTCGGAACGCCCCGTTTTTGCAAAAGAAAAAAATAAAATCTCAAATCCTCTCTCGTCTTCTTCAAATAGGTTCGAACCCTATTATGCAGAGAGCCTGAATTCTTCTTTTGATCCGTTATTTCTTCACATAATTGTTTTTTTGTTTCTCTAATCTCACCGTTCAAAAGCTTCTTCATCCAAAAATTTTAGCTTGTTTCTCAACAAATTCGTCTTTTGACAGATTGGTTCTTTTTCTGCTGGCCTTCCTCTTCTTCTCAGTTTGTATTTTTTTTACCCATTGAGCGTCGTGGGAGCGCAAATAAGGGGCTTTTGGTGTAATAGTTTGTGGGTGTTTTGGAATTTGGTGTTATCTTCATGATTTTGATGATGGGTCAGTGGTGCTTTAGGTTTTGTCCGCGTAATTGTTGGTTCGAAGTGAATTGGTGAATTGCACGGTTGGTGTCTGGTCAATTGGGGTGGATTTGGGTATAAAGTCAGATGGTTTTTGGGTCAAATCTGTGGTGGGTGTGCTTCGATTAGGCTATTCTGCATAATCTTAGAAGTCAATAGCAACCGATGCCCTGTGGATTTAATTATGGGTAGGCTTATTGAATATCGGGTATTTTTGCAGATTTCTTTGGTGGGATGGTGAAAGACAAGGTTTGTAGCTCTAAAAAAAAAAATTGGTGATACCGTTATTTGGTTTCATACACATATTGGTTTGAATTGTTTGAACTTTGAACTCTATTTTGGCGCTCGAGTAATTTTTTTTTTTTTTTGAGGTTTCAATTTAAACTATTCTGGAATTGTGTTGGTGATTCTTGTTGACTTTTTTCTGTGGTGGGTAAAAGGATAAGATGAGTTCAAGCATTACTGGAGGTTCGGTTCATGGGGGTAAGCTTTTGGTCCATTTAGCAGAAAATGGCCGCTCCTTTGCATTCGATTGTGATGAAGAAACCCCTGTTCAGGCAGTTATGCGGTATATTGAATCCGTTGCTGGAACTTATGTCAATGAACAGCTTGTTTTGTGCTTGGATATGAAACTCGAATCCTAGCGATCACTGTCCCCATATAAGTTTCCATCCTGTGATTTCGAATCCTATTTGAACTAATGATGAAGAAGAAGAAGACGAAGACAATATTTTAGCTTTTAATTTTGTCTTCTTTTGCAAACGGTGCGTTCTGACCTGGAACTTTAAGTTATTTGCTTTTTTTTTTTAAATATTAGCTTATCAGCCACGGAGAGCTCCACCCTGTTTAGGCGGTGGAAGCTATTATTGAAAAAAAAAAAAGTCGAGTTTCCGTTTTATTGTTTTGAAAGCTTTTATAGTGCGAGTTAAAATTGTTAAAACGTTGATAGTTTGAGTTTTTTTTGGTAATTAATCCTTCCAAATAACACATTGAAACAATTTTAAAAGTTTTTATTCCAACCTACAGCAATAATAATGAAGAGTAAATAGAGGGAGCAGAGTATGATTTTAGGCCTTTTAATTAATTTTTTGTGTTTTTTTGTTCAATTTTAATTGTTTTAGTAAAATTGTTTAGTTTCTATTAGCTCTCTGTATGTATACAGAAGTTGATACGTCTCTCTCATATGATACCTTAATAAAATTTTCACTATATTAATTTTCTGAATATTATACACAAATCTAATTAAATAATCTAAGAACTGCTAAGCTGCCAATTTCCTATTAAAAGAGAAAGACACCTAATTTACTACAATATACAAAAGCTTGGACAAATTTATGATATACATATATATATATATATATATATTTCTTTTTCCATTTTAATTAAATGATTTTAGATTTAATTGTTTCACTAAAAAAAACACAATATATATCCTCAATTGCTAGCTTCATTATACACAAATTAACTTAATTAATGAGGTGTAATTAATAGTTTATAATATCTCATTTATATATGTGGTTTTATATGATAGTGGAGTTAGGACCATAAGTCATGGATGTAAAAAATTAAATTTTCAATATCTTTTTGGGAGAGCAATTTTTTTTTAAAAAAAAATTATATACATTCACATATTATTATATAAATTTTAAAAAATTGAGAGATATAATTACTCATTCTCAAATGAATATAGCTATGTTAATAGTATTGTGTCATTGATTTGTATATTATAAAACGAGTCTAGACAACTTTTAAAATTACAAGTTAAAGTTTTAAAAAAACAACTAAAACATAGAAATTTTTTTTAAATAAATTCAATTCACTCTATTATATATAGACTAATCCAATAATATGATGATATGTATTTAGTTGTTTTATTCAAATTGGTTGAGGTAAATACAATAAATATTCATGTCATTTTGTGATGGAGTACTCATTTCTTTTGGAAAATATAGGCTCACTTTCTATTTTTTGTCGTCAGAAATTATAAGCAACTTTTATTATTTTGAAATATAGTTATTTTATACAATTATAAATATATCATTATTTATATATTTCATTATTCTTACCACTTATATTAATAAATAAACCATCTAGTAAGTATTAGTCTTGGAATCTTAAATTTTTTCGACTCTTACTTTAAATAATTATTGAAATTGATTGATATTTTTATAAATATTAATTTGGGTCTTGAATCAAAAGAAATGAAATAATAATAAGTAGAGAATATTTTGGAAAAATATTAAACAAAAATGTTTAATTTAACTAAATTAATTAATTTTTTAATATGTATAAAAATAGAATTAAGTATTTTTTTTTTTCCCGAGTAGTAGTTTTGAAAATCTTGAATGGCAAATGGCCAAATAAGCCAAAAAAAAAACCAAGGGGCAGTTGTGTATAATTATATTAATGGAAGAAAAGACATCTCTGTGGGGTATATTCCCTTTTGCCATTTTAAACCAATCGTTAATTAATTATTCAAACCCGTGATGATTTATTGTTTAACGAATTTGTTTCGAATTAATATCAAGAGTTATACTGATTATGAAACTTAGCATTAGTGTGCCCAGTAATATCCTGTCCAAATTAAAATTGGGATCAAATTCTATCTTTTTCTTGATTGGATATTCTTTAAGTATATGAAATCTTTTATTTTTTTTAATATATAAATTAGAGTGTTTGGAATTTTTTATAAATTACTTTTTCAAATATATTTTTGAAAAAAATTATTTTATTTTTTTCGAAAGCAATTTTAAAATTTTAAAAACATTTTTGTTGGAAATGTATACAAAATTTTGTCAATTTAACCATTTTGAATTTGCAGTTAACTTGAATACTTTTAATGAATTATTTTATTTTTATTCAAAATTTTATTAGTACGTTCTGAATTAATCGAATTAACTCCGTATATAAGAAAAAGAAATATAAGCAAAAATTTTCCTAAGAAGAATTTGGCATCCAAGAAAAATTTACCAAAATTAGCCATAGAGAAATGGGGAAAATATTAACATAATACAACACACACTTCTAATTAAGTAATTTTCTACTTTCAAAAAGCCTACTCCTAATTACTAATTTTACGTACACACTTCGTTTTTTTTTTTTTTTTTAAGAAATAGACTGCAAAAACCTTTGCACCAACCACGACGCCAAATGTACGGAAATTTAACTAGGACCCACTAACTAGATCATGCACACTGTTTTTGTTTAGCTCCACCCTTCAAGCTGCGGTGGGGTCCCTCCCATGACTTTTTCCAGCCATTCATCACCAAACTCAAACCCATCACAGCCGTCCATCAATCCCTCCCCGAGCAACCCATCCTCTTCCTCCACCCTCTTTCCGTCTATCGATAATCCTCCGGCGAACTCCACTCCGGCCATGACTGAAGACGCTGAGTGAGACATAGACGCCCCGCAACTCTCGCTCTTCCCGCTCTCAACAGAAAACGGGGCTGAAAAAGACCTCGAGAACGAAGGAGACGGAGGCAGGAATGGCTGCGAGGCTGCTCTCTCCTCTGTGCATGTTGCTGCCGGGGACGTGATCTCTTTGTACAACTCTTGCATTACCTCCTCTATCATCTCCTCTTTGATGGCAAGCTCAGGTGAGAACTCGCTTTCCAAGTCAGTTTCGGCGAGAAACTCAGGCAAACTCAAGTCATATTCCGGTGGCCGTGAAGAACCTTCCATTTTTCTAGAGAGAGAAGGGGAAGGAGTCAAGGAGAGACCCTACTCTGCAGAGAAGAACTGGAAAAACAGAGTAACGTTTATAAAGAGAGAAAAGAGTTTGAAAAGGAAAGTACACTCTGGCATCAAATGATGCCACGTAGAATGGTTAGTACTGATACGATGACGTGGCAAATCGTCTTTATTCAGTTTTTGAAGTGTATATATGTTTAGCCATTTGGACCGTCAGATTGATGATGGAATTCATTTTATGACAATCCTACGGAGTTACCTTACTAAGTTGCTGTTGCTGGATAAAGCAACAGACTGCATCGAGAAACAGAATTCAGGATACATTTACGATAATGCCCCCATTGACAGTAAGACTGTAACAGTAGTCGGTAATCTTTGTTGGGGCTCAAAATTTCGTTCTTTTCGTTTGTATTTTTCCTGCTTGTTTTTATTTTTCTTTTAATAATACATTTCAACTCATATACCTATCCGTTCATAAAATATATATATATAGACTTCCTTTCCATTTTTAACCACACCATTTATTTTTTAAAATATAATTATTTTATTCAATTAAAAATATATTTTTATTTAAATATATCCTTATTAAATATATTTAAATATTTATTTTTTCTAATTTTTATTTTAAATAATATTTTAAATTGATTAGTATCTATATGAGTATTAATTTGAGATTTACATTAAAAAAATCAAATAATTATTTAAAAGATAATAATAAATAAATAATATTTTGAACAAAAATTATTAATTTAATTAAATTAATTTTTTTAATATGTATGAAAATAGAATTATATCTATTTAATCTTGTTTGTAACCTTATATATTATAATATAAAATTATAATTATAATAAATATTAACTAATAAATTAATTTTATATCAATCATAATTTTTTATATTTATGGATTTTATTTTAAAAAAATTTAAACTTTTTACATAAATAAAGATTAAATATTTTGAATTATCACGAGAAACTTAATTCAAAATAATAGATTATAATAGGTATTGATCACAATTAACAATCACTTAGAAATGAATAATGGAACACATTCCACATATTACTAGTATAATTCATAATACATAGTAGTATAATCCATAATACATAGAAAGTGTCGTGGATTGGGTGACTATAACTTGTTTCTATTACATTTTATATTCTATGTTGCGCCTACAAGGCCTTTATCTCATGCATCAAGTTGAGCTATATATATATATATATTTTTACGACATATTACATAATTACATATTAACAAATATAATAATTACATTCCTTTAATGAATGTAATAAATAAATACATGTTATGAATGTGTTGATCCAGATCTGGTCTACATGGTCTTCTCTGTATGGGTTTAGACATCTCTACTGTCAACTGCTACCTTAACTCTAAATTGGCTCCATGACCTGCGTGCACATAAAACACACTAAGCTACACATGGCTTAATAGTACACATATGTAAATCAACCAAACATGCAATCACATCATTTATAATAAATATCATCATCAATATGTCATTCAATCACATACAAAACACGGTCACAACATTGACCGGGTATTCCCCACTCATGCAGTTGTTATATATACATGTACCACATTTCTTTTATGCTTGTTATTATGATTCATAGACCATATTTCTTTTCTTTTACTTTGATATTGTCATTTATTAATCAATGCATTGCATTTCGAAGGCTCGAGCATATATCAATTATAGGAGTAGCATACAATATATTGTAATATTAATAATTATATCATCACACATTTCATTTCATTCTGTAATCACTACTTTAATCCTTTTAACATATAATTTCTTTTCATATCACATTTTGTAATTACTAGCCCAGACTCTCATTTCCAGACCGTTCGGATACAGAGTATAGAATAGGAGTGTTCCACAAGCTTAAACCACCATATTCTATATAATTTCCCGTCAAGAGCACTCAACGAGCTTAAGCCTCATTGATGGATTATAATATATCTTTGTAAACGACACTAAGAGCGCTCCACAAGCTTAAGTCACTTTGTCCCTAAAATATATAATTGGTTCAATACCATAAATCTCGTTAATAGTGCACTATCTATCCTAATTCTAGTCCTCAGGTAGAGAAAAGAACATTTATGTCAGAGTATCTTCATATTTTAACTACATTCTTTTATGTTTCCATCTTGTTTCACATAATATATATATATAAATATATATATATGTTCACATATCACATTTATGCATATCAACATGTTTTTATATGTTTTTACATCATAATTTGACATTTGGGCACAATCGGCATGTAACGGATCCACCAAAATATCATTTAAACATAGGTCACTATTGCTATAAATAACGCTATCATGGCTGTGACACTTGAGCATGAAGGCTATTGAATCAGCCTTCATGGCCATGACAATTTCAGCATGGTTATGACATGTCAGTTTTGAAATTGTGTCTATGGTCAAATTTTGTTAAAATTCAACTTCTAATCACTTTCTAAATATGCATAAACATCATTTATGGTTATTGAACACAAATACATACAAATTATAACAACTCAAATCATCACTTAAAATGGAGTCACAACCACGCTCACAATACAAGCTTTACCCATATAATGAGCTCACTTTGGCACATTTGCCATTTTCTTGTTTATTATCTTATTTATACATATTCAAATCCTCTAATTAACTTCTTTAACATTTTATCATGCCATTTTTTGCTTTCTTACTTCATAATACTACGTTAATTAAACAAGCATGCTTAACACCATTTATGCACACATCTCAACATTTACAAATTTTCAAGTAAAAGACATACATCTTTATGCTATTCTCCATACACTTTAAGTATTTTAATAAAGCTGGTTCTTTACCAATTATCAATACTTAATATGGTATTAAGTCTAGCTTACAAACAATTGGATTAATATCCCCACAATATATAAGCATAAATATCCTTTCTAACTTCTAATAACCGTATTAAATAACTCATGTTCCACATTCATTTTACTTTTCTTATCATCGATAACCTTTTTTTATGCTTAAATTACTTGATCATATTTTTACTATTTACTTGATTAATTTATGTCTTATACCAATTCAAGTCTTTCTCATAGAATTTCCATATAACTCATTTTCTCATTAATCTTACATAACTTCTTCTTCTATCAATTCTATTAGCATTACTCATTGCCATCTAATTGTTACCTAACATATCATTTATCACATGCTTAAATTATTCAATAAATTAAAGATGCATATGTGTACTTATCTTTATGGAGCCAACTCAAAATCCAAACTTTAAGTTTATCTAGCTTCCTTGGTGATTAATTTCCACATTTCAAAGGCATCACCTATTATTATCACAATTATTTATCATTAACTCAAACTATATCTAAATTCTCAAACTATCACAAATATGTATAGTTATAAATCTAATTCCATAATTCTCAAACTAAGGTTTTAAGCATATTTCAACTCAATATCATGATATCCCACTTCTAATAACTTTAAAGAGCATCAACATACACAAAATCTAAACACTCTTCATCTTCCATAACCTCTCTTCCATGGATTTCCAACCAAACAATACAATCTCTTCATACAGCTTCATAATCATAGTAAAAAGATAGAGTTCTTGCATTTTCTTACCTCTTGATGGTAGAAAACACTATTGATCATGCAAAAAGATCATGGTCTCCTTTGCAGCAACTTTCTCTCTCCTCCAACTCTTCACCAACGTTGATAATTCATTCAAATCTTGTTTTAATCTTAATTTCTCTCTTAGTTTAGTGTTTAAACTACTAAGAATCACTCTCTTGATGTTATTGGATGTTTGTGATATGTTTTTAGGGTTTAAGGATGGAAAAATTGGTGAAAATGGTGATAAGATCGTGGAAAAGGCTTTTACATAGGCCCTTTCATAGTTATGAAAGTCCCCTTTCACTACCATTAAGAGTTACTATACCAACCGACCTTGAACATTCATGTTTATCCAACTTTTTTTATTGTCATGGTCATAACACCCCTTTGTCATGGCCGTGACACCTTAATTTTTCATTATTATTTTTTTGTGTTATTTCATCCTTTTCTTGAGACTGAAACTAAAATCGGCCAATATATCTCACATATACCTTTATATATCTCCAATATACCTCTCATATATTCTCAAAACTTATTCCCATATACTTTTAATTACCAAATTATCCTTCATGTACCACAATAGCTTGTAAGCTCCTATTGGCGAGTGTTACAAATAATAATTATGAAAATTTTAATTTTAACATACATTTGATTAAGGTAGAAAGAAGAGAAGAATTGTGGAAGGGGAAGGGTGGCATTGGATTTGGCTGAGGAGATTAATTAAATTTTAATAATATTATCATACATTTGATTAAGGTAGAAAGAAGAGAAGAATTGTGGAAGGGGAAGAGTGGCATTGGATTTGGCTGAGGGGACAAAATCAGTGTGATTCCAACACTCTAGTCTCTTCTCTCAATTTTGTCTACATGTGACTGTGTGAGCTAAGCCAGAAGCTTCCGTCCCTTAATCAGCTCATAGGATTGATATTAGAGAATTTTACAAAAATGGAAAAAAAAGATAAATATTTACAAAAATACTGGCTCTTAAAGTTTTTTTTCAAAAATACCATCTACACAAAATTTTTTTCAAAAATATATAAAGTCAAGGTTTACCCAAGATTTACTGCAAAATTAATGAAAATTGAAGTTACAAAAGTTTTATAAAAAATTTACTTAAGTTTTTTTTTTCAAAAATATTATCTACACAAAATTTTTTTCAAAAATATATAAAATCAAGGTTTTTCCAATGTCTACTTGAAGTTTACCTAAAATTTACTGCAAAATTAATGAAAATTGAAGTTACAAAAGTTTTACCAAAGATTTATTTAAAGTTATCAAAATTTATACTCAAAATTTACCCAATATTTACTATGAAATTAATAAAAGTTAAAGTTACACAAGAATTACTCAAAATTTAACAAGATTTACCTAAAAATTACTTGAGATTTACTAGTTTACTCAAAGTTTACTACAAAATTAATGAAAATTAAATTTATCAAAAATTTACTTAAAGTTTACTCAAGTTATAGCAAATGTTTATAAGAAAATTAATAAAAATTAAAGTTACACAAAGTTTACTCAATATTTTCCAAGGTTTATCTAAGAATTGTCAAAGGTTTATCCAATGTTTATCACAACATTAATAAAAATCGAAATTACAAAAGGTTTATCCAAAATTTATGCAAATATTTACTTAAAATTTACCACAAAATTAATAAAAGTTAAAGTTACGTAATGTTTAACAAAGTTTACAGAAGATTTATTCAAATGTTTATTTAAAGTTTACTCTATATCCATTCAATCTCTCAACTAAAAAGACAAAAGATTTACCTAAAGTTTACCAAGATAAATAACTTAATTAAGTTAATTAAATACAAATTTACATATTTTTTTATAATTAAGATTTACCTAAGGTTTACTTTGGCAATTAAGTTAATTAAATACAAGTTTATATTTTTTATTAATTAAACAATGATTAAAAATAAATAAGTTCATGCATAAAGATAAATAATGGTCATACAAGTTAACGAACTTCTTAATCAATGTTAAATGTAAAAAATGGTCATTGTTGGAAAAATGGTGTACCAAGAAGAGGGATTGAATTGATGGCAAATAGAAATTTTCGGTTTAATGGATTTCTTTGATTGTTTGAGCAATATATAAATAAAACATAGAAAGTAAATGAGCAAGATAATATTGTATACAAGAATTTATAGAGGTTCGGGTGTTAACAAATCGTAGTCCTCTCTCTAACCGCAATTGAGAGTTATACTATCTCAACTTGATATTACAAGAGAATTTCGTAACTAACTCACAACTAGAGAGTTTTCTTAACTTACCAACAACTAAATATTTCTCAAGACTCACACTGAACCTAAATCTCTTGTGTTTTAATAGCTCATACAATAACCAATTTCTTGTGTTTTGAACAGACTCACACATCTCACTAAGATCATTCTTACAACTTATATCCAAGTGTTTAAGGTTAACACTTAAATTTTTCTTACAATAGAGATGAGAAATAAAATTGCAAGAGTTTTAGCACATTTAAAATTAAGATCTTATGTTCTAAGGCCTTTTGGAGATCTATTTATAATGTTTATCTTCTAATTAGTTGTTACATATAGTGCCAAAATTATTTCTAACGTTCAAAAAATAATTGACTAAAAATTATTTGACAGAGAGTTTCTCAATCGGAAAATTCATATATATGTTGGAGTCTTACACATGGCAGCCTTACACATGGTAGACTTGGATTTGTCATTTTTTTCAACAGCTAGTTTTAGTCAAATTTTTCGGTCGAGACAGAAGTTTTCCGGTCATAAAAACATGTTTTCTGGTCATAAAAATATATTTTCCGATCAGAACAACTTTCTGAAACTTTTGACTTGAAACTTGAAATGTTGCAATCGAGCACCTTCTGAAAGAAAAACTTTTTTCCCGAGGGGGAACATGTCTTTCTCGAAGAGGAAACTGCCTTTTCCAAGGAAAAAACTATCATTCAACATTTGACCGATTTGCTCACTAAGCAAATCAAACCTAATTGACTTAAAACTTTGTATACTATCAAAACAATACTAGATGAAGACATTAGTAACATTTAATTTGATTATCAAAATCAATAGAAATCAATCACCATAAGGTCAACAATCATTTTCTTTTTTAATTAAATAAAAAAATATGGTAATTACATAGTGAAAATTTATATAAAAACACAGAAAAACCCACACTAAAATTGAAAAAAAAAATTGAAAAAATGGTAAAATGCAAAAATCGGTAAAATTAAAATTAATAAAGTTAAATATGAAAACAAAGAAAATTTAACGATAAAATTGAAATTTTTTTTTTTGAAAAAGTAGCTCTTTGCGTAAATTTCTCTTGATATTAGTCTGGCCCATTTGGTCCAATTTAAAAAAAATTTATTCTTTAATAATATTAAATTATTTTACCTTTATATATTAAGTATTATTTTTTCAATGAAATATTTTATCAAATCTATTAATATATAAAAAGCTAGCACTTAGCTACTATTCCTTTTTTTTTTTTTTTTTGCTAAGAAAGCAGAAAAACATCGATGTTTGGATTAGTGGTAGAAGCGATTTTTCCTCAGACGAGAACGGCATCGTTTTGGTCTTTGGTTCACCAACAAAACAGTGCGCAGGACTGTAGCTGCTCTCCCTTTCCAGAACAACGTCGTCCAGCTTTCTTTGCATTTGGACGCCATTCTCCACATTTACAATTTCTGATTTCTATTGTCGCAATAACTCCACTTCTATCTATGTTATTACTGCGTTTTGTCGTCCTTTTTTTCCCCTTTTCGAACGGGCAAAAACCGTTTTTCTATACGTCAATTTGCTTCAGGTATTTGATATCAAACAAACCGGAAAAAAAACCTAATAATAAAAAAGACAACAAAAACAAGAAGAAAAATCAAAATCAACCACATTTCCCCCAGCTACCCGGCTACCCCTCTTCTCACCACCAACGAAAAATCCCATCTTATTAATGCTTTCCCAATTCATTAATTTCTTTCACAACCCAAGTAAGAATCCTCAAGAAGAATGAGCAATTAGAGAGAAAATTAAACTCACCTTCATGGAGATCCACCATGGCCGAAGATCCATTCCACCGATTTTGTGATTTTTCCTCTCTTTTGTGTATTTTGGATGATATTTGATTCTATAAGTTCATTTTCATCAGCTCTTGACTTTCACCGTCTTTAATGATGACAGCAACAACCATGGAGAGATTCGGGGAGATGAGTGCTTCGGGTAGCAAAGAGATGAGAGAAAATGGAGATTTGGTTTTATGGAATATGCTAGAATTTGGAAGAATTGGATCCCATTTCTCTCTTTTATACCTCGATTAATTATAATTTAATGAAATTGTTAATTATGGAGCCTTGTCATGCATTGGGTGAGGTGGACGGTAAAAATGAATTAATTTGGTTTTCTCACTTTTAGTCCTTCACTTTTCTAATTTCCATTAATTAACTCACTTCATTTTTTTCTTTTTCAATTAATCTATAAATAATTTTTTTTCTCAATTTAAGCACTGAATTAAATAATTCTCACTAATTATATATTATATTGATTTCTCCATTTTAATCTACTATCTCAAGCTATCAAGTTGAATATTTTATCTAAGTACAATAAATTTGATTTTTTTTTTATTTTGACCTTTGTTATTGAACAAAATCTTTCACTATTTACAGAAAAGTTTATCAATTCTTTGAGTTTTACGGTCAAATGTTTTATAGGATGAAAGTTTTTTACCTATAAATATCTACCACAACAAATAAAAATTAAATTCATCACAATACACAAACACTTAAAATGGCAATATAAATTTCTTAATATTCTCTTATTTATTTCTCTTTTTTTTAAAGTAAAATGATAGCTTTATATTTTTTATCATATTATATTATTTATCGTCCCGATGCAACACGAAAATTACCTACTAGTTTTAATAAAATGCATACACCAAATCATGCTCTTTTTGCCTTTTTTTTCATTCAGCCACAGTTTACCGTACTATCATTATCTTTCTCAGTTTACTTTAGTTGAATTAAATAAAATCTCAATATCGCATATAATCCAACAATCCAAACCCATCATTTTCAACAACTTTGACTTGAGCTTCGAGCTAATTTCACTAGAAAACAGAAATCAAGATTGCAACGTCTAATTCATTTCTTATTTCATTTTATTTGACAAATACAATCAAAAAAATCGATTCAACCAATTTTTGCCGGTTGTCTTCGCTACTAAAAATGATGATGAAAAAAAAAAGGTGTGTTGAAGGATTAAACCCAAATAGCAAGTGTAGCCATCATTCCAGCACCAAGAAAGAGCATCAAGTAAGAGACAAGTTGAAGTCTAAAATTGCACCTCATCCTCTTGCTTAAGAAATCAGCAGCAATTAAGTCTACTAAGGCCATGTACACAAGAATTCCAGCCGATAATGAATCTAAAATACCTTCAGCAATGAGTGCTCCTTGGCTATGCGGGTTGTAAAATGAAGAAATCGCGGTTCCGATTCCGATTCCGGCAGGTGTAGTGATGGCGAAAAAGCACGCCATCACTGTGGCTGATAGGGTCTTGAACTGCGCCTGAGATATGCACCCTCCTAATGCAAACCCTTCGAAGAATTGATGAAATGATAATGCTGCGATTAAAGGTCTTATTGTACATGGACTTTCTGATACTCCTAGTGATAACCCAATTATCACCGAATGCGACACTATTCCCAGCTCCAATATCTGTCCAAAATATTAACCACTGTAATTTCAAAATGAACATCCTTCTTCCTTAATCAAAGCTATGGAGTTTTGAATTCTACTATGAAATAATTTCGAAATTTAGTAAAGTTTTTATCTTTTCATAGATCTACTATATGCAAATCCAAAATAAAATTTATTGTTAAAAATATTTCATTTTATTAAAAAAAAATATATAGTTGCTAATATTAGGCAATTTGGCGTGTGCTCATCATAAGCCTATCTACCCTTAACAAATGAAGAATTTGGCTCACCTGTGAAACGACGACGTGCCTTACACCACTCTCTTCGTCGCCGTTGCCGAACCCGTGATCATGCCCATGTCCTTGACTGTGTCCGTGTTCTAGATCCTTCACGTGCCCGTCACATGCATCTTGCCCGTGCGGGTGGTTATGCCTATGGTGCGCCGCGTGCGCGTGTATCCCCACAATGTGCATTCCACCGCCCTCTTCTTCCCCAAACAACTTCCCATTAGGTCCATTTTGCTCCTTCTCCTCCACGAACGGAACAATATCCGACTCTGGACCCGTATCAACTGTCCCTACCCGCGATTGCTCCTCACTTGTGCGGTTCAGCCCTTGCTTTCTCTCGTAATACTGAGTGCCGAGAAAATCCACAAGGAGAGTCAACAGCGATGCCATCATGGCAAAAAAACCGGAGAATGGGAACTTGGACCATGGATACTCCGGCAGACAAGGATTCGATAAAGCCTTTGACCCGCCCGATAGCATATGAACGAAACCGGTGGCTAAAATTACACCTGCCGCGAAGGCCTTCGCAGCAACGAATAGGCTCCCGTCTGTGCGTAGGAAACGGCGGTGCCTACCGATGAGAGGGATAGCGATGCCAGCTATTCCGGCGAGGAGAATTGACGCGATGGCAACGAATTTGAGGACGAGCGCCGCCGAGTCATCTCGGCAAGCATCGACTTCGGCCGAATTGCAGTTCGTAGTCATGGATTCGGGGAACCTCAGGAAGATAGAATCTATTTCTTAAAACAAAACAGAAGAAAAAAATCAGCCTACTTGAATATTTCAGAGAGAAAACTAGAATTGGGCAAACAATTGGCTGCAAAATTGGAATACCATGACAGAAACAGATAGATAACTGTTCAACGAAAACAAATTACAAAAAATTACCCGAAAAAGGTCGAGTCTTTGATCTGAAACGATGGAGGCTAAGCAACTCCCACAGATCCTATCAAATAAAAAAGCTTACAAATGAGCAAAATCATAAGATACAGGCGAGAGAAAGTCAAAGACTGGAAAGACTAACCTCGAAGAAGAACATGGGGCATAAGGAGTGATTGAGGGCGGGATTATATAAGCACAAAGGGAAGAAATTTATACAGTAAACGCAAATCCCAATCGTAATTATACGAAAAAAGACGGAGACGTGATCATATTGAAGGGAAGCAAGTCCCAGGATGTGCTTATGATGCGCACATGCCCACAGTAAGAGAGGCTTAGGTGATTCAGAGAGAGAAAGAGATTGGGAAGGAATAATATTGATTCTGAGAGGGAGAGTGTCGACATAGTTTGACGGGTGGGAGGGCAAGAGGGGGAGGTTGCATCAACAGTTGCCACTTTTTGTAAGAAAATGAGCGCGACTATGTCGACATTTTTTGTATTATTTTTTAAATATTTCTCTCCCTTTTTTGCGTTTTATTGCTTTTTGTACCATTCACGGCACGTGATAGCATCCTCCCACCAGCTTTCACTATGTTCTTGTTACACGAACTAAACGGTGCCGTTCTTATATACCCAAAAAATATGCATCTTTGTTTCAAGAAAAAACGTACTTTGATTTTTTAATTTTATAGATTAGCTCATTCTATAACGCACCTGTCATTTCGTGATGATTAATTTTATAAAAAAAAGGTTTTTGCATTCAGGGCGTTGTATTGATTAATTTTAATTTTGTGATGTTGAGTGCATTGAATGAATAATTTTAAGATTTGGACACCTTGTTATCGGTTTTTATGTTTTGGACGCCTTGTTATTGGTTTCATTGTCCAAATCCAGGGCAATTTCATTTTCTTCTTTAACAATGAAAATGGGGAGTAGCATCCACAGACAGATCGTATATGGGTTTAATATATTATTTTCCTAGGTTTATGTGTGTCAACATGTCGTGAATGTTTTTAAGAGGACAATAATCGTGTCTCAAGTGGCAACTTCGTTTGGTTTTTAAGGATTAACTCTTGAGTTTAAGTTTTTTTTTTTTTATCTTTTATAACTTTTTTTTTGTTTTTTAAGGATTAATTCTTGAATTTAAGTTTTTTTTTTTTCCGTATTAAGTGTGATTTTATTTTTATAACTATCATTTGTTTTTGGAGGATTAATTCTTGAATTTAAGTCAGTTTTTTTCGTATTAAGTGTGATTTTGTTTTTATAACTGATGCAAGATGATAATTAGTTCTATTATGTAACTCATGACCATTAAACTATTTAAATGTATTTATGAGATGTTTTTTTTATCTACCAAAAAAATGAATAATTATATATTCATTGGAAGAATATAAGCATTTTCATAGAGTGTATGAGATTGCTGTTGATTATACTAAAAACATATTTTAATTTTTTTATTTAATTGACTGATTTTTTAAATTTTTTATAAACTGTTTTTGAAAAAAAATCTATTTACCAGTTTTTACCAAAAACAGTTTTCAAAATTAAAAAAAATTAAAAATATAAATTTTTTTTCCGAAAAACTCTTTTCCGAAATTTAATGTCAAACGAAGCCTCAATATGTTTAATAGCCATTATATATATAAAATTAAAATTTGATGAAATTTGAGAATGTAATTAAAGCCACATAAATATTATAGAGTTTAAAAAAATTAGAATGTAATTAAAGAAACTAGAAAAAATTTAAGAGAGAAAAAATAATTGTATAGTTAAAAGAATTTGAGAAAATATTTATATAGAATTAAGAGAAAATTTGATGAAATGAAATTGAAATGAATGAAGATATTTATAGAGAAAATTTTGAATAGTTGAAAAGACAAAAATACTCTTAAATTGTATTTGTTATTTTTCAGTTTTAATGGCTTTTTTTTTCTTTTACTATATTTATTTTTTAAAATATTTATAATACAAATAAATTAAAAAAATTAAAAAAAAGACAGTTGGGAAGGAGGGAACTGTCACTGACCGTTCTGACGAGCAGGCAAGCAAGTAGATCCTACTTGCTTGCTTAGTTTTTATTTTCTTTTAATTTCGATTTTAGTTCGAAACCGAAGCCGACCAGTTTGAACTGGAACAGACAATTCTAGAATTGATTGAACCGGTTTGAAACCGATTTATCAACAGTTCCGGTCCAGTTCTTATCTGGACCGTGGACCACCGGTCTGGTCCGGAAGTTGATACTATACACATAATTGTTAATCAACAATCTGCTGGTCAGCAATGAAGAATCGAAATCGAATTCGTATCCTGATCTAGACTCTAATTAATATCAGTTAAAGACTTGTATTGCTTGCCAGTTTTTTTTCTAAAATCAGTTGATTATACCGTACAAACATTCACGCCATTGGAGTGTGATTTAGCCTCGCATGCACTTGAATCTTATGATCAACACTGAATTAGAACTGATTACATGTTTGCTTTTAAAAAATGAAGTCGAAATTTACTTAAATGTTCGAATAAGTTAAGAGGTGATAAATGCTAACAAAATGGGGTCGCAGATAGGAATGGTAAGCATTAGGCACATTACTCCTTTCTTTCAAATCATTCACCAAATTTGACAACCAAACAGATTACTTTAATCCTTTAGTATTTTATTTTTCCTCTATAAAACAAATTAATTTAATATGAAATTTTTGTTAAAA
>CATIWF010126180.1:0-17079 GCA_949630135.1 Balakata baccata
TTTTTTTTTTTAATGTTTTAATTCCACATATAATCTTTTTATTATAATTTCTCTTATATATATAAGACTCCACTTAGTTAGAAGATAAAAATATTTATATTTTATAATTTTCAGTAAAAAATTAATAGTTTCCGAATCATTATTGTATTGAATCCTTTTTTATTGTTAAATATAAAGCCAATTTCATTAAACAACTTTACTTGCGTCTTGCTCAAAGACTACATTGGTTATATCCCAAAAATTTTGATAATTATAAAATCATGATATGTTCTTTAGAATTTGTTACTTTATTATTTCAATTTCAAATTTAAATATGTAATATAGAGAAGACATATAATACTCAAGAAAAGAAGCATATGTGTAGCAACAAAGTATACTAGAATCAATTTGTAAAGTTATTGTGACGTGTGTCAAAAGTGAAGTTCAAATATGTTAAAAAAATATAAAAATTAAAATGCTTTTTATCTGTTAGAAATCCAGTATTCTAATAGTATGTTAATTGTGCACTGACAATTTTTGCTAGAAGATAAAATAACAGCTAGTTGTTATTAAAATGATTTTTGTCTCTACTAGTTAGTTTTCTGTTATAAAATTATAAATACATGATAAAAAGATGTTTTGAATGTTGAAAACACAATATTTATAAAAGAATATTGTTCTTCATCTCCTACAAATTTTTTCCTTCCACTTGAATTTTGCATTTGATATTCTTTTCGCTTTAGCTCTTAGCTTCTGCAGTAATCTTCAAATTTGTATTTGATTAAAGTGTATTTGAGCTGTAAATTTTCAAGTAGATCTATAAAACTTGTTTTGATTGATTAGCACCTAGGGTTTCAAGCTAATTAAGTGTTTGTTAAGTTTTTACAAAAACTTGAGATTGCTAAGGGAGAACTCATGTTTAATTCAATTTAAGTTTGTAATTGACTTAATTCTTGCCTTTAAAAAGAGTTATTAATTGAGTGAAACTCCCAAGATTGAATCTTGGGGAGTAAATGTAAACTAAGAAAGTCGAATTACTATAAATCAAGTGTATTCAACTCTTCTTGTCTATCTTATCTTTAAATCTCTGTTTCTTAATTGCATACATCTTTCAAATCTGATTTTGATCGAAAAAGAATTGACAAAATTAGTTTTGTATAAATCTCCAAGTGCTCAAAGTTAGATTTCAAGTTGTTATTTTAAATAAAAGAGGTGATTTATTTAACAAAACATTTTTGAGATAGAAAAACTCTTCTAATTTTAAGTTTCTATTTTGAAAAAAAAGAAAAATTTATTTTATTTTTAAAAATAATCAATTATCTATCTTAGAATTCTAATAGCATACTATTAGTATACTATGGAAAACGTGAGTTATTTTTAAAGGACGAAAAATTCTTGAAACCTCAATTCACTATTCCTACTTATCTATTTTGGAACCTACATACTTGACACAGCATCCAACAGCAAACAAAAAGAATTAAAAGCAAAAAATGCAGGTGAAATGAAAGACATTGAGTTCCTAGCTAAAACATGGGTAGCCTTGTTACAACCTCAGCGAAGAGAAGTCACAACAATATTTGGACGAGCTGCCATTAAAGCCTTGCAATCCTGTATAACTGCTCCAAATTGTGATAAGTCTGAATCATGAGAGGGATGATTAACAGCTTCCACCAAGCCTCTGCCTCCTTAGCTGCAAACAGACCGTCCATATGACCAGAAGCACAGTAGACGAACTCCTCACAATGATTGTGCAATACACCTCCAAATCCCATCTTGTTCTTTACAGTAAACATTGCTGCATCAACATTGCATTTTAGCCATCCATCTGCAGGTGTCTGCCATTTGACTCGTCCCTGTTGCTGACGAGATAATACCCCTGAAGACTATTCATTCGAATTATGCATAGCTAACCAATCAAGCAATACCGATAAACCCACATGGACACTTTGCCGAGGAGAAAGCACCGTTCCTGACCAGTCCTTCAAATTTTTTGTTTCCAAATGGTCCACATGACTGCAACTCCTTTCCCAACCTCTTCTAAATTTCTCGAACCAACCCTTACCCAACTAAAAAGCCATTCTAGAAAAAAAAAAAAAGAAAGAAAATCCGTTCATATCCACCTGCAAACCAGCCACTGTCTAGTACTCCTTTGCAAATGGACATTCAAGGAAGACATGTTGGATTGTCTCCTCTGAAGTTGAACACAGTACACAACTCATAGGAACAGTCATACCTCTTTGTGTCAGCTGCACACGAGTGGACAAGCAGCCTGTACATGTCTTCCACATAAAATTCTTCAACTTAGGTGGCACCTTCAATCCCCACAGCTTTTTCCAGCCACCCATAACTGCGTAGGAAAGAATTCAATTCTGCACTTCCATAATCACTTAATAACAATCATCCTTCGTAAAGTGCCAAACTTTCCTATCACAGATATTGGGTTAAAAATATTATTGGTACAAAAATTTATTATTTAGTTACAAAATGGTATTAAAACTTGGATTTATTACAATTTAGTATTAAAATTTTTATAAATATTGCGATTTGGTACTAAAGTCAAAATTATAGTAAAAAAAGTTGATGTGACATGTTGACAGGATTGCGTGACATATAATAGACTAACATATCATTTTGTTTGATTAGAATTATGACTTTGATACCAAATTACAAAATTTATGAAAATTTTAGTACCAAATTACAACAAATTAAATTTTAATACCATTTTGCAATTAAGTGATAAATTTTGGTACTAATAATAATTTTAACCCCATAGATATTTCTACAAGATAGAGGTATATTGCAAATAGCTCGAACCTCCCTATCAGTGAACACATCTTATAATAATTCTACATCCCATTCAAAATTTCCAGGAATAAAAAGATCACTCACCCGCGCATCTTCTAATTCTGACACGAACTGTGTTTCAAGTCTGAAATTAGGAACATATTTGAGCTAAGGGTCATTCCTAACATTGATACTCAAACCATTTCCCACCTTCCACCTTAAGGGATTTATCCCTTTCATTATTTTTTGGATAGTCGTTAATTTAAACTTTAGTAGATTGATTAACTCAATCCACTCTATTATCATAATTCTTCTTCTTTTTTTTTTTTTTTTTAATTTGATTTTGAGTTAATTAATTTTACTATTATAAAAAATTAGATTGAAAATTCGAATGTGAGATCTCATAATACTAATCACTAGACCACAAAATTTTCTCGTAAATTAATTAATTCACTTCAAGGAGAGATTAATATACAGGTTTTTAGTTTTTTTTTTCTTTTTTTTCCCCTTGCATATCATAGTAAATTAATGACATCTTAATTGGATGTTTTTGGAGGCAAAATTTGTGAAAGCATCAGTATCGCTTGGAGAGAGAACCAATTTAATTTCTTCTTATTATTTTCCATTGAAAACTAACATTTCTTCTCTTATTATTATTTGCTAGGATGATGAAATACCTCATAAATACATTTAAAAAATTCAATAGACTATGAGCTATACAATAATGAATAGTAATTCCCTTATACTGGTCATACATGCAAAATCACATATAGTACAAATAAGATAACTTGAATTTAAAACATCATCATTACAAGTGCAAATGCTATTGCCATTGAGCTAGGTCTCAAGTATACATTCCTTCTCTTATTTAATTCAATTAATTGAGTAGGGGCATTTTTCAATTAATCCTAATATTGGAGAATATGAATTGAAATTTGTTCATGTTCAACAATCTAAATTAATAATTAACAAAGTCCAACGCTTGTATGTCTATTAAAGTATTCTATTTGTGGTGTTCTTAGTCTTGTCCGAGCTTACATTCAGTTTTTATAACTTAAAAAAAAAAAAAGTTTCATATTATTTGGGTTACTGATGAATAGCTTGAAATTAATTAACCCATTTAGTAATTTGTAATGATTAACCCATATTTGCAACTAGTTCCAACTCTATCAAAATCCTGTAATGCCTGGTTATTCATGAAACCTTTCACCACGTCTATGTGGGTTTTAATTGCCAATGGCCTTGTTATTTGGTTGATAGAGAGAAGTCACTGCCCTGAACTTCATGGCTCCATCCGCAATCAAATTGGCGTATTGCTGTGGTTATCTTTCATCACTCCTGCACGATGAGAATCTATCTCAGTTTCAATGCCTATAATTAAGCAATTAATTTAGAAGATGAGGCTAATAATGATTATTATATATAGGGGAAAAACTGCACAGCAATCTATCAATTGAGGATGGCAATGGTGGCGTGGCTATTTGTGGCACTAGTGATAACACAGACTTACACGGCCAACCGTGCCAGTGTACAGACTGCGCAGAGGCGTGAACCAGCGGTAGTTGATAGCAACGCTATGATTGGTGACAAAATACTGTTGATTTTACTGGCATTTCCGTGGGGATCTTCGTCACTTGTCAGCATGAATGAATTAAAGCTCTACTGAATATGACTGAAAGTGGAGATCGAGCTGCTTTTTAAATCTCTAGAGACAGATATGCTTCAATCAATTTTACTGTTCTATCAATATTAATTAGTCACATTGTACCCAAAAAAAAAAACTGTTAATTAGCCACATATCACACATAAAAAAAAATCATTTTTCTCACAATTTCCAAAGAAAAAAAAAGAATTAAGATAAACAAAATGAACAATAACGTCATTGAACATTTGAACCCAACAAGCAGAGAGAGTTAAAAAATCAATCAAAGCATAACCTTTCCTAAGTCCTTCTAATCTTGGACAACTTCCTCTGCTGCACTCAAATACAAACCCGGCCCACTCTCAAACACCTACCATCTATTGCCCGACCAAAGGACAAAAATCATTAAGGGTGTGTTCAGAGAAAAACGTTTTTTTTTCTAAAAATTTTATATTTTTCAATTTTAAAATAAAAGCAAATAAAAATTAATCATTAAATAAAAAAAAATTCAAAACCAAAAAACACCAAACATCAATTCCAACGCCCTCTAAATTATTTCAATCAATTATTAAGAAAATACTAATCCACCCCAAGAATATAAAATAAAAACATTAAGAAAAATTGTTAATTTGATGCTGTCACTGCCCTATCTTAGCAATCCACGTGTCAACTGTTGTACTTTCTCTGAGTCCAATCTTCGCAAAGTTTAAATCGGGCCCACCCTAAAGAGACATATCACGTGAAAGCCCAGAAAGTGCAACTCATCCCTACTCTCTAGTCTCTACTTTCTCTCTCTCTCTTAGCTGATGAGAAGAAGCTCCTCCTTGTCAGTACGCTGCGTTTCATGGCTCGGTGGTGGTGCTGCGTTTCCCTTGTGGTTGATCATCTTTTGAAGGCTTTGTTGATGGTACAGTTGCCTCAGTCTCTCTATTTCCTTCTTCAATGCCTCTTGATGAGCTGCCGGGGTAGCAACATTTTTTTATTAACTAGCGTCATAATATTTAAGAACTTTACAATTATTCTCTACAATGATTATTCAAATATGCAATAATGAATTTCTTACCATCTTTGAAAATTTTGTCTTGAGCCAAAGCAGCGATCCTTTGCTTTAAAGCACTGTTATCAACATTGAGAATCAGCCGTTGATGGTCCAAAAATGCTACTCTTGGTGATAATGCTGACACTTCCGTCTTCATTTTGCCATTGCAATTTTCGCCAATAAAAAAAATTAACGTTGATTAACATTATCTGTATGTAGTGTGTTATATTCAAGAAAAGTATAATTGTCAATAGGAAATATCAAAAGTGTAAATTAGCTCACCAATTATATTCTAAAGAAAAAGTCATCCGTTTAATTTTAATTCAATATAAATACACTCTCAAATTTTACATTCAGTGTAAATTAGTCTCTAAACTATATTTTATAAAGCGGTTCATTTTTTATTAAACTGAGTTGACTTACCGTTCTGCTTTATTTAAACTGAATTTAAAATTGGAAAGGTTATTTGTATTTAATTAAAATTGAGGTTGTGATATGCTAAGTAGGTATAATTTGTTTATAGGCAATTTAGCCATAGGAAAATAATTAATGTACCTGCAAAGTTGTGACACTTCGTTCAAGCTCTGAAATGTATTGTAATTTCCTCACCCTTGACCTCTGTGCAGATTGACGGTTTGCCAAGATTCTGATTTAGCATTAAAATTCATCAATTAGCAACTCTATAATCATATTTACTACTTGAATTATCCATATTAATTAAACCATGTAAATACATTTTATGCTAATGTCACCTTTTCACCCTCTTAGGATCAGTAATAATTGGGTCGCCATTGGAATGAGATGAGAATTGCTGGTGTTGTGGTTCTTGCTTGCATGAGCTCTCCACCTCCCCCGGCTCCGTCTTGGTAGCCTGTTGCTGCTGCTGCTGCTGTTGAGGTTGTTGATGCTGTTGATCTGCAACAATCGTTGGTTTTTCATCATTGTTGCTGTTTTGATCCGACGGTGTTGATGAGTTTGATGTGGATGGCGGCAATGACAACGACATGTCGTCGGAAAACATTGACATCAGTTGCTCATCATCCAATCTGTCGAATCCAAGATTCTCGGACATCAAGCCATTCGACGAATTATTGTTGCTATTGTTATTACTGCTGCTGCCGTTGTTATGATGACATTCTTCCACCAATGGCATTATGTTTGTCTCCAAGAACGCAATGGAATCGCTTATAGACCGGCGGTGGACTCCACGTTTGGTGGACGTGAATTCGAAGAATTCATCAACCCAAGAAGAATTTTTGTTATCCGCGGCGGCTGCCGTCGTTGTATTGGAAATATAGTTAGACATTAATTGGTGAGAGAATGGAGGCCAAATGGGAGTGGTTGAAGGTATTTTAGGAGGCAATTGAGCCATTTACTCTCTTTGTATAACAATGCTAAACCCAAAAATAAGGAGGATCGACAAAAACGGGTATGTATATATATCGATGTCTATATATTTATGTATATGCTTAAGAAAGAAAGAAAGGAATGTATTATACAAGCAAAAAGATATATCTAATCTTTTAGTTTCTCCTCAAGTTCACTCAAAATTGACATCTTGTTAAAATGATTTTAGTTATATTCATCCATATATATAAATGAATGGTTGAAATTAAATTTTATAAAAATTTTAAAAAATGAAAGTTATTTGATAAGATAAAATCTCAACCATTTATTTATTAAATAATGACTAAATTCACTTTGATATGATGCATCATGTTTGGGTACACTTGAGAATTCCTAATCTTAATTGTTTAACAACTTAAATTAACCAATGAAAAAAAAAACTAGTATTTTAATAAAAAAATTTTAGATTGACTTAGCATATTAGACTAATCTAATTATAGAGTAATATATATATATATATATATTCATTATGTTCACATTTAAAATAATTAAATATATATTTTATTATCTGATTGAATTAATTTACAAATAATATGATAAACGTTTAATTTTGTAAGCATTGGACCGAAGATGGATATATATAAGTGTCCATCATAGAAAGAGAAAAACTAACAAAACAAGAAAGATAATCAACAATATATTGGAGTCCTAAAAAGAACATAGCATGAAACGGTAGCTCATTGCTTAATTTCATATTTTATTTCATAAATAAAAAATTAAATACTTTACTTGTCCTAAATTCATATGTACACTCATCTTTCTATATTTCACGTATATTAAAAAATTTTAGTTATATGATTTGAAATGTATATTTTTACATTAATCAGTGATACATTAAAGTTATTTTCAAAGTTTATCTTTCTATTTTGTGCTATTTGCGGGTTAAAAATGTATAATTTTTTTTTTTTTTTCAAAAAAGTCGTAATAGGAGTTGGAGGTGGAAGGAGAAGAGAGGGTGGCGGTGGCCGGTTGTGGGTCACATGGGGAGATGGGATTAGGGACAGCTAGCAACAGGTGGGATCGTAGAGACTCAACTGTATTGCAGGAAAAGTCGCAGTGTGAGACTTGTAAATTATATTTAACTGCAGGAATCTGCCTCACCATGTGCAGATGTGACCCCTCTCCTTTCCATCTTCTCTTTTCTTATATACTCTCTCTTTTAGGGTTTTCCTTTCTATATATATATATATGAATCATAGAATATTATGCATTTAAAGTAACATTTAGTAGTATAAATGATAAATTGTGATTGAAATGTGTTGTACGGATATTGGTTATACCATTTACCACAAACCCTAAATTTCTGCCTTCATTTTCATATCATATCATATCACACTTTGAAAGAATTATGTTAAGCATTTAATTAGTTGTGGCATGCAGTGATATATTGGAATCAGCTTAGGGATCGCCAAGACATATTAAAAAGAAAAGAAAAGAAAAGAAAAACAGTGGGAAGAAATTTAAGGAATTATTATGAGGTGTGATGGAAAGAAAGGAAACATGGTAAGAATAATGTCATGTGAAGTGTTTTAAATGAAGAGAGGCCTGGGGCAGCAGCGGCCATCTTTCTTTGCTTTCTCCCCAAAATCACACTCACATGCTTACGATTAATTGTGTCCCCTTCTTTTCTTTATATATATATATATATATATATATATATATATATATATATATCATTTCTTAGTAACTTCTAACCTCTCATCATCATTTTATGTTGTTTTTCTAAAGTACTCTAATTAAGTACAAAATTGATTAGAGTGCACATCATGATCATCCAAAAGTTAGTTAAGTATTATCTTGTTCATAACTCAAGTTTTAGTTAAAACTCTTCTTCTCTCTCCAAAGATAGAGGTAATGAAATTTAAATCCAAAGTATATTTAAATTATGTTATTCTAATTTGTATACAACCTAATTAATTAATTATATACTTAATTTGCTTAAGTATCAATCAAAAAGCAAAACAGAAATATTTTGGCGGCCTTGATGGGGTCAATCCCCATGTTTTACGTCCAAATGATTAACATTAATTATGTACATTGTACTGTTCTTTTTTTTTTTTTTCCCTATAAACATGTAAGAGATAATAATACAACCATTTCTGAATGTAATATTGCCTGTCGACGAATTTTCTCATATTATATATATTAAAAAAGTGAAAGAGATAAATTATATATGATTAGATTAATTAATAACTAATATAATTGTAGTCATAAGTTAAAGGGAAAAAATTACATATTTTAACTCTTAAAATATACTGTTTGATTTAATGAGCACTTACTTTTTTTTTTGTTTATTTAAATTAGGCTATTCAATATTTATTATATCAAAATTAAGCTCCTACGTTTAATTTTACCCAATTAATAAACCATCTATCTCAATTAAATTTTTATCAAAAAAATAAATAAATAACTTAATGCAAACAAATAAAAACTTAAGAAATTTATAAATAAATTACAACAGAGTTAATTACTAATTAAAATATCCACCTAATTCTCTAAATCAAACAATTTTTTTCTTCTTTTGATAACAATTAATGCTGATGGATTGGCGGGATATGCATGTATTCACCATAAATAAGAGAGTAGATTTACAGCTAAGATAAAAAATTGAAAAATTATTATTTTAATTTTGGTAGAACCAAAATTTGTTTAATTACCGTGTAGAAATGGAGCGTGAATTGGATACAAAGGCATTATTGAACGTGGAGAGACCTTAAAAAGAGAATGCCTTAACCCTAAATTTTTAAGTAGATTATGTATACCATTTTATCTATAAATTAAGTCAATTATTTATTAATATATATTTAATTATTTTAATTTTATTAATTAAAATAAATATAATATATATCATTTAATAATTAAATTAATACGTATTATTTATCCGTACATTTATAAACTATAAATAAATAAAGGCGGGTGATCACTTTGTACAGTTGCACCCATCTGCAAACATTTATTATTATTATGGCGGTGATCACTTTGTACAGTTGCACCATTTGCAAACATTTATTATTATTATTATTATTATTATTATTATTATTATTATTATTATTATCTAAACGAGTAATTTGTTCATGTTACTAATAGTAGGGCAGTCCAGTATTCTTGAATATTTAAAAGAGAATAAAAAAAATCTTTATAATGTATTTAAATGTGAAATGCATTATTGAATTTTTTTTAATCGAACTTATAATAAGAGATTTTACACTATTCACTAATTTTTAATTTTTTTATAAAAAATATCTAAATATATATATATATATATATATATTTTTTTTTTCATTTTTACTAAATACCTTTTCGAAAATACTTATAATGTTTTACAATGTCGCTGAAGCCATCGGAATAGTAATCCAATGGAACTCTTCCCCTTTGCTATCGACCATGCATCCGAGTTTCTTCTCCTGTTCCTTTTGTTGGCTCTTGCAAATTCAATTGCTGTGATATGTTATTAATTAAGCAAAAAAATAAATAAAATAGACGAAAGGAAACACAGAGGAAAAATCTTCTTCTTCTTCATTTCGATTTCCTTTTTGTGAATCCTCCTCTTCTTCCATCTTCTTCTCCTTCTCTGTTTTCCTTTTTTCCCCTTTATTCTGCCAAAATCGATCTTCATGTCCACCATTAAGAAATTGATTTGTACTGTTGATGAAGCACTATTGATATCACGTACAATTGCCCCCCTCATGAAAAAGACTGCTAAAAGACTTAAAGTTCTTTACAATTTTGACAAATTCTTAGTATTATCCATGAATTCACATTTAGGAAGAGAGATGCTTTCGAGGTATGTCAAAATATTTTTAAAGTATATTCAATCAAAATATATTAAATATATTGAAAATATATTAAATATGCACTTTTTGGATGACTTTTTAAACGTAAGCGGATATTTTTATAATATTTTTAGACTTTTTAGGTAGTTTTAAAAAAAATTTAAGTGGAAATATTGTTGTTTTTAACATTTAAAAAAAATTTTCCTTTATAAAATTGATTTCTGTTTTGATATGATTTTGAGTTAGATTTGACAATTTTTTTTTCTCATTCAATTCACTTGAAAAAAATTGATTCGAATCTGACTCAAATTATATATAATTCGAATAGAACAATTCAAAGTTGTTAGGGTTGGGGTATGGTTAACTTGAGATCAACCTGAAAATGACCGATTTTTAGGGTCTATAGTATAGAACTTATGATCAAAAAGAAAAGAAGACTACTAATTTCTCGGCGTTTTGTGTAAAACAAAAGGCCTCATTCAGTCTTCACAGCTTAAACAAAGTTGAAATAAATCTTTAGTCTTCGTGACAAGAAATGAAGTTTCTGCTGTACCCCGTCAAGTGCCCTGCAGTTCAACACCAGCTATTTTCATTGTAAAGATATGCATAAACAAAGATAATAATTGGTATCTTCAACATCAGTCCATCAGTTACAAAACCTAAAATTTTCTGGGAATGTTTATGCTAGAGCAACCAAAAATACAACAGTAACTACATCAGCTAAAAATTAAAACAATTCACAAGTGGGTAAACCTCAAGTAACTATTTAAGTGACGATAAAAGAAAAATGTAACCTAAAAAATGCAGACTTTTTTTCTAACTCCAGATATATCCCATAGAAGCTTTAGCATCCCAACAAATGATTGCAATGGTACATCAAAGTTGCCATGTCTTGATAAAGTGGAAGCCTTTTAAGTTTGTACTCGTTGAGGTTAGGACAATTTTTTCCAACCAAATCCTCACTCCTGGGATTATATTGAACAGCAACCAACTTTATTAACTGCCGAAACATCATCTTTAACACTGATGGTTTGTCCTTTAGGCACTGCTGCTGGATCGTCCCCTACTTCAAGTGCTTTCCGGCTAACCACACGATATATTTGAGTTAGCACTTCCGTGAAAGCATTCTCAACATTCATAGACTCAAGGGCAGATGTTTCCATAAAGAATGTGTTCTCCTTCTCAGCAAAAGACTTAGCATCTTCAGTAGAAACAGCACGTAGATGACGCAGGTCTGCCTTGTTCCCCACAAGCATAATCACAATATTGGCATCTGTGTGATCCCGTAGCTCCTTCAGCCATCTCTCAACATTCTCAAACGTTACATGTCTTGTAACATCATAGACTAGCAATGCACCAACCGCTCCTCGGTAGTATGCACTTGTGATTGCACGATATCTTAGCAAATTAAAAACCACCAATTACTTCAACGTCTCATAAGCAAAACCACAACCAAACAACGAGTATATATTGCTGCCATTATCACAGACCATTTGAAGATCATAAAAATTGGTGCAACCGAAAGCTAAGATTGAACAGTGAAGATGTCAGGAAAATAAAGAGATTGAATTCTTATCTTTAGTAAAATACTAGCCAAAAGAGCAAAATAAGAAACACTCACTTCAACTGGTCTGCCTATCTCCATAAAACATCACTTCTTGACAGGTTCAAAGTAGAGATGAAACTCTAGGGTACGCAAATAAAACAGAAATAGGTGCTTACAAAAAACTGAATTGTGATAGAGCAGATTGCTGCACTACATTAATGTTTTCACAATACCGAGCTAATTCTCCAAGACAAGTGAGCTATAATTACTAGGTGAAGCAAACAACAGAAAACCCACTATCACATGCATACAAAAGACAGGAGGTAAGGAAAAGTCTGTCTGATCACTCATCTCTCCATGTAAATCGGAGTGGCCATAAAAGGAGTATCAAATGACTTTCTTGCAATGCTTATTACTCCCTAATAATCAATTTCAATAATATAAAAGAAGACTTGTTAGCTAGACTGCTATGTCCATGCACATTTTCTTGAACTTGGCTATAACTAAGTAAGCTGCTGAACTTTGAACAACTCTTGTGGAACATGGAGCTGACATGACACTTTAAATCAACAGAAAAATAACCTCCATCGAGTGCAAAGATCTATCAAGTTGACAATCTTAGCAATAGCACACGGATAACCCTAGATACCATATTGCACCAAATCAAGGTCATAATTAATGTCTAATTTGCCAAAATTCATTCCAGAGACTGATAGCAAACGATGCTACAGTAACAAGTTCGTTATGACGCAAACAGAAAAACACATCTCCGCATCAAATTTATGAATTGAGCTCTAAAACAGATATGAGAACTGAAAACCCCAAAACAATGAAAAAGAGAGAACAATTTTGCTGAAAATTGAAAAGAAAAGGAACCTACCTTTCCTGGCCAGCGGTATCCCAAATCTGGGCCTTGACGATCTTGTCGTCGACGCGGATGCTACGGGTAGCGAATTCAACACCGATAGTGGATTTGGATTCAAGACTGAACTCGTTTCGAGTGAATCTCGAGAGTAGATTGGATTTGCCAACTCCAGAGTCTCCGATTAGCACCAGCTTGAATAGATAGTCGTAATCGTCATCTGCTCTGTAAGCCGCCATTTTCGTTGGTCAAACTCAAGAGGGATTGGGCAGCTCAGCAGTGAGATTTTTTTTTGAGACAAAACGCGGGGGATGCAGAAAGCGATTGCATTGCATTTAGATTTAACGGGAATTTTTTAAAAGAGTTTTTTAAAAAATAAACTCATAAATTATTACAATAATATCTAAAAATATTATAAAAATATCTATATTTAAAATATATTTAAAAAATTATTTTAAAGCATACTAAAAAATATAATATGTATATCTATATTATACTTTTAGCATTCATTCGGTTATCATGATTTGGTATTCTTAAGAATACCTTATGTACTTTGATTTAGTATACTTAGAAATTTTTTGAATATAATTTGTAAATTTCTTGAAAATATTTTGAGTATATCTTGAACATGCTTTAGAAATTTACTAATAATTCCTTAGAAATATCTTATAAATATATTCGATATACATTTGAGATATTTTGAAAATTCCATAAAAATACCTACTTGAAAATACCTTAATTATGTTGGAAAAATTATGATTATAAGTCATTTTGAAAGGATAATTCGGGTAGATTCCAGAACTCGGTTTTGTGAGAAAGACCTGGATATGTATTCATTGACATAAAAACTATGAATTAATGTATTCATATACTCAAAATAGAGAATGTGTAAATAGAAATTGAAGCTCAAAGTAAGCTAATTGCTAAAGAAATATAAAGAGAAAAATTGAAAGCAACAGTTGTCCCACATCACTAAAATGTAAAGTTAGACTTGTATTTATATAGTAAGATGTATTCTTATATAGGTAAGAAAGTGACATTGAAGGCTTTCTCTTGCGCGTTCAGGCATAAGGGTGCAAATCTATGGTTCAGAATAGGCCAATGCGTGGGTATGCGATTTGCGTACACAAATATCGAGCTGAAATTCCATGGTCCGAATCAAGCCTAGTTTTTATATTTTTTATTTCTGGAAATTGAAGCGACACTTCTATGCCGTTCAACATGATCAGGTGTTTGGCACGGCCGTATCATTGTGTATACACAATGTGGATTCTACACGCTAGTGTCATTGTGTCGCAGTGTGCGCAAGATAATTCACACACTGAGTCGTTTATTTTCCATATTGGTCTTTTAAGTTTCTTTTTTTTTGAAATTTTATTTTTTTTATGTTTTAAAGATTAAATTCACCATTATTTTAATGTTCCAAAAATATTATTGGTAGCTTTTAGAAAGATTAATCACAATTAATCTAATATCTCCTCCATCTAGTGTAAATAGGAGTTTTTGGCTTTTGTTGAAAAAAGTTTTGAGTTGGGTTTTTGCTCTTATTGGGAAAATCTTCTTCTTCCATTTTCTTCTTTTTCTTCTCAAAGTGATAGAGAGAGTGATATATAATCAGTTTGCTGTAAGTGAGTGTTGTGTGTTCAACATCTACTTCATATCTGTTGTATCCTAAGAAACAAACGCCAGTTTTTCTAAACACCGTTGGTAGATGACGAATTTGTTTTAAGGACATTGTGTGGAGCACAAGTCTCAGATTTGTTCTACATTCCTCTTATCATTTTATTCAAATATTGAATTAATAATAATCATAGTTTTCTAACAATTTTAAGACAAATTTTGTTTTTGTTAATTCGTTATTTAGATTTATTAATTTTTGGAATTAATATTGTTTGTTTGTTGTTTTAGTAAAATGAATATCATGGTATCTGCTACAAATGTTCAAGATGGTTCCCAATCATTGGCTTCTGCTTTGGTTGTCTCTTAGGTTGTGCCTCTAACGGTACCTGTAAACCATGGAGAGAAACCGAAAAAATTTAATGGCTTGAATTTCAAGAAATGGTAGCAGAAAATATTGTTTTACCTGATTATCTTGAACCTTGCATTGTTCTTAGCTGAGGACACTCCTACTCTTAAGGAGGATGAGTAAAATGTCCAAACAAGGATGACCTATAACAGTTGGCATCATTTCGACTTCTTGTGTAGGAATTATATTATGAATGAGTTGCATGATTCATTATACAATGTGTATAATGGAATCAAGATTGTTGAACAGTTGTGGAAATCATTGGACTGGAAATATAAATATGAGGATGTTGGTGCCAAAAAATTTATAGTGAAACGTTTTCTATACTATAAAATGATGGATTCCAAGACTGTGGTAAGTCAAGTTCAAGAGCTTCAAGTTATTCTTCATGATATTCATGCTGAAGAAATAAACTTGAGTGAAACATTCCAAGTGGCTGCAATTATTGAAAAATTACCTCATAGCTGGAAGAATTTCAAAAATTACCTCAAGCACAAGCGAAAGAAAATGAATATTGATGAGCTAATTATTAGACTTCGAATTGAAGAACAGAGGCTCAGAAAGGAGAGGGTTGAATTCTTCTAAGGCTAAGGTAAATATTGTTGAACATGGACAAAATACCAAAAAGAAGAAATTCAAGGAGCCTAAAATGGGCCCCAAATGTAGAGTTTTTATAAAGAAATTCATAGGCAATACTTTAATTGTGACAAGATGGGTCATACGACTTCTAATTGTAAGCTCCTAAAGAAGAAAATGAGCAATAAAACAAATCTCTTACAAAATATTTCTTAAGAGGTTTTTAATATTAACCTTGTTGCTGTGATATCAGAAGTAAACATGGTTGAATATGAAAAAGAATGGTGGATTGACACCGGCGTCACAAGGCACATATGCTCAGATCGTGAGATATTCTTTACCTTTAAGTTGAAGAGTGGAAAAAAATTATTTATGGGCAATTCTGCCACTTCTGAAGTTCTTGATAAATGACAAGTAGTGCTAAAGATGACTTTTGGGAAGGAGCTGACTCTAAACAATGTTTTGTATGTGCCTGATATTCGCAAGAATTTGATGTTAGATTCATTGTTGAACGAACATGGGTTCAAAATGATTTTTGAGTCAGACAAAGTTGTTTTGTCCAAGGGTGGAATATATGTGGGCATATGATATAATATTCATGGCTTTTTAAGCTCAATGTAATTGTTATTAAATGTAATAATGAAAGTACATCTTTTGCTTATTTGCTTGAGTCTTCCAATTTATGGCATGGTAGACTAAGACATGTTAATTATAATACACTAAGAAGGTTAATTAACTTGGACCACATATCTAATTTCCATATTGATATAAAACATAAATGTGAAGTTTGTGTTGAGGCAAAACTAACTTGATTTAATCCATAGTGATGTATGTGATTTAAAATTTGTTCAAACAAGAGGTAAAAACAAATATTTTATAATATTTGTGGATGATTGTACAAAATATTGTTATGTATATTTGCTTAAGAGAAAAAATGAGGCTATAGAGAAATATAAACTTTATAAAATTGAGGTTGAAAATCAGCTCAATAGAACAATTAAGGTTTTGAAAAATGACTGTGGTGGTGAATATGTGATACCATTTGGTGAATTCTGTGCAGAACATGGAATTATATATGAGACCATATCACCATATTCACTACGATCTAATAGTGTGATTGAAAGGAAGAATCGTTGTAATACCCCACCATATAATTAGGAGGCACTTCCTAATTATATAGAGAAATATTACAATGCATGAGAGATTAAAATTGGTTCTTGTAAAACAACTTCGCATCATGGCCATGATGACTTAAAGTAAACATAAAGAAATAATTTATGAAAGATGTGTTAATATAAAGCTTTAAAATATAAAAGTTAGGGCTCACACATGCCCACGATGTTTACAAAATCCATCAAAATATAACATTTACATGTGCTAAAGCATGAACAAAAACTAACTCCCATCCCAAAAGAAAATACACAAAATAAAGTTGTATCACCCAC
>CATIWF010126185.1:0-11451 GCA_949630135.1 Balakata baccata
TTCTTTCCATTTATTTGGGCTAAGAATTAAGAGAGATATATTCTTTAAGATCTAGAGAACAAAGCCAAGAGCTCCTTCATGCGCCTTTATCTTCTTCATCCTCTGTCACGGCAACTCACAACACGGTTGATACATCGGCTAAACTAGAATGCTTCCTTGCTGCGTAGGCGTCGCCTGGTACGTCTTGTGCCTAGGTTGCCGAAGATCTAGGAATCAGTTCTCAGGGAGGGGGGTCGATTTCGATCTGAGGGTGGAATCTTGAAGAGAGTAGGAAGATCCAGATCTGGCACCCAGCGTTGTAGAAGAAATAGAATGAGAAGAAATATTAAAGAAGCAATGGGAGGTGAGGAAGGATGAACAATGGTGGTGGTGGAAACGGCGGCTAGGGATGGGGTGGGAGAGAGATGCGGCTGAATAATAGTGATAGGAGACACAAATTAAGATCTGATTTGTGATTTTTATTTTCCTATTAACAGAAAGCCTTTTTTTAGATAATTAAAAATTTGAATTACTTTAAAAAATAAAATGACTAATTAATATATTTAATTAAATCTTACATCTCAGTAATTTAATTTTTTTATTTTAAATAAATAAAATTTTGTTTTTAGTTTATTTTAAAATTCTAATGCCACGTGTGAATTTTTTATTGGGAGTTATCTAAGTAAAAAAAATTGCAGTCGTACCACTAATACAAATGTGGCGTACGGAAAAGCCAATTTAGGTGGCCGTTAATCTCGTTCTATAGCCGACAAAACTGCTTCACTTTGAACTATGCTTCTTTTTCTAGAAGATTGTTTAGTCTGTTTAGTCTAATTTCGTTCTATAGCCGACAAAACTGCTTCACCTTTGACCTATGCTTCAATTTCTAGAAGATTGTTTTTAGTCTAATCTCGTTCTATGGCCGACAAAACTGCCACACCTTTGACCCATGCGTCATTAATATACTTCCTCTATGCCTTGGGTTGCCACGCATTACAAAACCCACCTCAAGAAATTCAACATTGGCTTAACCATGATTTAGCAGGAGTTTCATATTTTCGCAAGTTTTTTCTATTTTTTGTGAGCTTTAAATATACTCCATCCTTTTCATATAGTTTAAAAAAAATTTTATATGAAATAACTATTTTCTTTTCTTTTAAAAAAACAAAAACAATTAATAGAAAAATTTTTTATTAATAGAAAATATTTACTTTAAAATCAAGATAGGATTAAAGTTGAAAAAAATTTTATTTTTCTTAGTAATTTAAAATATCAATTGGAGTGGAATAAATTTTACTTTATTACACGACAGATAAAATGGAACAGATAGAATATTATTTAATAACTTTTTTCAAAAAAAATGTATTGTTTAGTAATTTACACTTTATTTGTAATTTACACTTTGTTTTATGATAGAAAATTTGAAGGAGAAAAAAAAGTATTTAAAATTGTATGATACGTCAAACAGCATAAAAAAATGAAACATTAATTTTGCATTTTTTTCATGTTTTTGAATTTCAATTTAATATTAAAATATCTATTTTAAAGAGAGTTGAAATTCAATTCATCATATATCTTTATGTTTATATTGCGTTTTTAAAAATTTAAAATGTTTTCTCTTTAAATTAAATGAAGAATATGAAATATATCATGCACGATTTGATGTTCATGCAAATTAATAAAAATTATTTGCAAAATACAAATGTAATGTAAGAAAGTTAATAAAAATATATTGTGGTTTTTCTTTAAAAAAAAGTTTGCAGTTACTTATATACTTATATGTATCTAATCTTATATGTATTTATATATATTAGTTTTCTATTAATGTGCATTACACATAATTATTAGATATTAGACTCATAAATTATATAATAATACATTTTTTTTTTCAAATTTCATATTATTTTATAATATTTTATCATAGTAAATAAGAAGTTCATATTTATCTCAATTTTAATATTACTTTATAATATTATAACTCGTATGAAGATTATTAATTTATCTATTATTAAAAGTTATATATGAAATAAATGTAGTAAGTATTTTACGTTCATTTTATCCGTTACTCCAAATTATTAATTTGTCAATTATTAAAAATGATATATAAAATAGAAGTATTTCCCTATTCCCAGTGTTTTATTAACGTGTGTTGCACTTAATTATTAAATATTAGTCTCATCATTAATCATTATTTAAATTTTATATCTTTATATTTTTTTATTAATTTATTTCGTTTTATTATGATATTTTATTTATAGTGAATTATAAGAGTACATGTTTATATCTAATTTTATCAAATTACTAATTTGTGAATTATTAAGAATTATATATAAAATAGAGATGGTAAGTATTTTACAGTTTTTTTTTTGTCTTTTCTATTCCCACTTTTATATCTGGCTAGTTTTTTTATTAACGTTTTTTACATATGATTATTAATTATTAAACTCGTTATTAATTACTATTTGATTTATATGTAATTTTTTTTTATTAATTTGTTTCATCTTATTATGATATTTTATTCATAGTGAATTATAGGAGTGCATGTTTATCTCAAATTCTATCAAATTACCAATTTGTCTATTATTAATAGTCATATATAAAATATATATAGTAAATATTTTAGGATTTTAGTAATAAAAAATTATGTATAGTAAATTACGATGATAAATTTATAAATTTTTTTTATTAGAATTTGATTGTTTATCACTTTGAACTTTATTGTTCATCATTATGAATTTGATTATTTATCGTTTTGAACTTGATTGTTTATCGCATGTTCATCACTTATAGGTTTAATATTTATATTTTAATTGTATATCATTTTGAATTTATTTTTTTATTATCTTGAACATAATTGTTCATCATTTTAAATTCGATTGTTTATTATATGTTCGTTACTTATAACACATTTTTATTATTTTTATTACTTATTAAGTTATTTAATTATTTTATTACTCATTAATATTTAAATTAATTAATTTAATAAAAAATAAAATAATTTGAATAATGGATTATCAATATTATTCACTAATAATTAGATTATTAAATGACAAAATTAACTCAATTAACTAATATAATCAAGTTGGTATGTTTACATATAATTATTGGATTCATCATTAATCATCATTTGATTTTTATATAATTTTTTTACTTTTTTATTAATTTGTTTCGTCTTATTATGATATTTTATTCATAGTGAATTATAGAATGATATTTTATTCATAGCAAATTATAGAAGTGCATTTTTATCTCAAATTCTATTAAATTACTAATTTGTTCATTATTAAGAGTCATATATATCATAGAGGCAATAAATATTTTATAGTTATTTTATCTTTAGCCACTATTCTCATTTTAATAATTGATTTTATCATTATTAAATAAATAATAATAATAATTTTGTCTGACAAATTAATTTTAGTTACTTGTAGTTATTATATAATTAAGTCACATTTAATTTAAATACTAATATTTAATTATATTTGATTAATATATCATATTATATATAAAAAAACCACATCATATTATATGATCCATTAATTATCTTGTCTATTATATTTTTTTATTGTGCCTTGGTTTTTAATAATCAAGTACATCATTATTAAATAAATATTAATAATAAATATTAATATTATTCACTAATAAATTAAATTATTAAATAGTAAAATTAAACCTATTAACTAATACAGTTAGATTGATTGCATAAATGACAACAATAAACCTATTAACTAATATAATTATGTTGGTTACGTTGTACATAATTATTATATATTAGACTTGTATAATAATTCATATAAAAATTACTAATTTGTCTATTATTAAAAATTATATATAAAATATAGATAGTAAGTATTTTATGGTCATTTTATCTATTATTAAATTACTAATTTATCAATTATTAAGAGTTATATATGAAATAAATGTAGTAAGTATTTTACGGTTATTTTGTTTGTCTCTCTATTTCCAACCATTCACTTGCGATGCACATGATTTCTAATAATTAGATACATCATTATTAAATAAATAATAATAATAATCTTGTCCAACAAATTAATTTTACTTACTTTTAATTATCATGTAATTAAATTATATTTAATCTAAATATTAATGTTTGTTAACTATATTTGATTTTTATATTTTAATATAAAAGAAAATTATATTTTACTATACATGTAAATTTTAAAAACTTAACTTGTTATGTATATGATTAAGAAAAATTAATTATTGAATTATATTTCTAATATTTTTTTTATTATAATCTTACAAAACTTATCATTTGAACTTTCTCCTACTTAATTATAGATATGAATAGGGGCAAAGAGGGGCCAACAATAATCATAGTAATAATAATAATAATAATAATAATAATAATAATAATAATAATAATAATATTAATAATAATAATAATAATAATAATAAAAGTTAGATATATTATATAACTCTAAATATATTAAATATTTTTTCTTCAATGTCAGTTTTTTTACATTATATTAAAAATTATAGTTTTATTTAATTCATAAATTAAAAAATAATAATATAAATTTTAAATAATAATATTCACATAAATTAAAAAAATATTGGACATTAAATTAAAAATTGGAGTTTTATTTATAATTATCACTTATTTGTAATTAAGAATAATAATATTAATTTTTATTAATAATATTCACAGAATGTAAAAAATAATAATGTTAGACACTAATAGTTTTTTATTAATTTATTTTTTTAATATTAGTTATATTATTTTTTATATATAAAATATAGTTATATAGTCCTAATGGAACTAAATTTCTAATTAATGAATTATTAATACTATTTACTAATAAATTCAATTAGTAAATGACAAAATTAACCAAATTAAATAATACAATCAAATTAATTTTTCGGTAATTTTGTCTGTCTCAACTCCTAATTTTATGTATAATATGATACGATGATTATCACATAATAAATTAAGTGGGAATTTACCTCCGACATTCTAATTAGGAAGAGCAAGTAATTAATGATTAATTGTTTGACTAATTAGATATTTATAATTATACCCAATTTAATTTAAATTTTATAAATTATTGAGTGCTTTAAAATAGAAAAATAATGATAACACTTTTTTTTAATACCGATTTAGGTATTTATTCTAATCAAAATTTCATTCTATAAAATTTATGATCTTATTTAAAACATTAAATTTAATGATCTAAACCAATTATTTTATTTCATTTCAACTAACGACCAAAATTAAGAATATTATTTAATAAATATAGTTATAAATATAAATTGGCTTAAACTATATGTAGCCCTTCAAATTTGTTAATTTTTTTCAAATTGTCTATTTGATTGGTTTTTGTCATATTTATCTGAACGTTGTTTTTGGATTATATTGCCACCTAGAAGAATAAAGGACGAATCTAGAATTTATTCATAGTAGAGGCAAAATTTTTTTCTTAATCCAAAATCTAAATGAAATTCATCAAAATTAACTTCTAAACGAACTTGATTTAAAGAATTTTGCACATTTTTTTTTGAAAATTCATTGACAATTGATTTTTTATTAAAATATCTTTTTATAGCTAATTAACATTAAAATTTCAATTAGAATTTATAAAAATAACATAAAAGACAAGTATTCTAGCTACAAAAAAAATTAAAAAACTAATACTAATTTACAAATAAAAATAAAGCTAATATGAATACTAATTTACTAATGCAGCCTCATTTTCATAATTTTACTTTAATTGCCACAAATTTCATGACATCAATTCACCAAAAAAATTAATTTTTTTCAATTTTATCAAATCACTCTATTAATTAATTCAATTAATTTTTTTTAATTCTATTAATTGAAATTCCTCCAAGTTTTGTCAAAATTTTCATAAATAATACTATGGAATGCACAAATCTACCAAAATCTTAAATAAAAGCTAAATTATAAGAAGAATTTCACTCACTTCGTTATTTGAAACTTGACTTAGTTGTACCACCTTGTATCTGTTGTTGCTTACTTTTTTCTTTCTTATTTTTCTTTTTCTTCTCATTCTTTTCTTTTTTTCTTCACCCAATTTCTGCTCTTTTGTATTTAAGTTTTCATCTTTTTCTAATATTTTGGATTTTTGCCATACTTTAGTATAGGAAAATGGCTTAATTTGCTAACTTTTGCTTTGAGTTGTGCTATTATAGTACGAGCCTAGGAGTAGAGGTAATGCAGGTGGAGAAATAAAACTTGTTGAAGAAGTTAAAAATTTGTCAAGAATAATTTGTTTTTATTCTATCTTCCATTTGACTTTTTTGTATATTAGCTATTAGTTTAGTAAATAAATGCCTAGTAACTAAACTTATGCTAAACTTTAGTTTTTTACTCTTTGTTAATTTTTGTACCATTTCCCATTTGTTCCGGATCATTTTTTGTTAATTAATATTTAATTTATTAATTTATTATTAATTAATGTTGATTAGTTGATATGGATAGTAATGAAGAATAATTAAAAAATAAAAAATAATCTACTATCTTTATATATATATATATATATATATATATTTTTTTTTTAAGTAACTTACCATATAAAATATATAAAACTAAGTTTGATTTTTTTAGTGGAGGCAAGATAAAAATTTTTTTATAGAGATTAAATGGGGTATTAAGAAATTTTGGATGTATTCAAAGGAATATTTTGGGGGCATGTGGGGGCACATAGTGCATTCGCCCCTGAAAAGTATTGAAAATAATACAGTTAGCTATATTTTGCTGACATGTTAGTCATGTACATTAATTTATATTTCATTTATTACATTAGCAAATTATTGTTAATTGTGTCATTTTTTAAAATTTTAAAATGATAGTATGGTAAAAAAAATTCAAGAGTCAACTAAAAACAAAAAAGCGATCAAAGTGACATATGCAAAAAAATGATAAATGGACATATAAAATAATTATGTTACTCTTTTTTTAAAAGATAAAAAATAATAATGAATTATAATAATTATAATAAATTTTATTTTTTTAAAACTAAAATATAGATAACGTTTAAAAAACTGTTTTTTATTAATAATATAAAAATATGTAGATAGAATAAATTTTTTTAAACTACATTACGGAGGAAGTAATGTTATAAAAAAAAAATTATAAGAAAAATAATGTAATGGTTAGAGCCAAACTGAAAGCTGGGCAACTCCTATTTTATTTATTATCTTAGCTAATTATATTCATTAACAACTTTTTTATTTTATTTTTTATTTATCTCACTTTCTAAAATTTATATTTTTTAAGAGCCACGTAAATCTTCCAAACAATATTTTATTATTTTATTATTATTTTTGTTCTTTTATTTTTTTTATCTTTTACTCTCTCTTTATTTTGTAGATAATTTTATTAATAAAAAATTAAAATAGTATAACACTCTTCCATATATTATGAGTATGTCTCATAATACATATGAAGTATTACAGACTGAGTAGCTATAATCTGTCTAATTTAAAATTATTTCATATATAAATTATTATTATATTATATGCATATATATTCACTTAGACTCATATGTCTAACCTATTGAATATACTCTACACTAGTTATCTCTAGTTCCGAATCACATATCATATACTAGTTTAGGCCTATAAGACCTCCGTTTCATGCATTTCAACAATATCTAATTGAGTTATATCTTCTTTTTCTTTACTTTTTCTTTGTATCGTATTACATAATTACAAATAACAAATATAATTAATTGCATCTCCAATAATGAATGCAATAAATAAATGTATGTTATGACTATGTCCGGTTCAAGTCCGGCCTACATGGACTCCTCTCTATAGGCTTTGGCATCTTCGCTGTCAACTGCTATATCAACTACCTATTGGTTTCATGACCTGCGTGCATAAGAAAATACGTTAAACTACACATGACATAATAGTACACAAATGCATAATAGCAAAACATATAACCACAACAATGTCAAAACATTTCCTATTCACATGATTGTTACATGTTTATTCTATGTCTCTTTTACATATATATGTGTGATCCATAAATCTCATAGCTTTTCCTTTGCTATAGTATCACATGTTATCCATCAACGCATTGATCTATAGGAGGTTCAAACATATATATTTTCTAAAATTAGCATATTATTTTTCGTAATATTTATAATCACGTCACTTTACATTTCAATTCATTATCCCATTTAACATACACATATTCTTCATATCACATCTTCTAGTCATTAGTCTAAATCTCATTCCTGGATTGTTAGGATACGAGGTGTGCAATATGGGTACTCCATAAGCTTAAACCATCTTATTCACTCTAATCTCTAGTCAGAAGTGCTCTACGAGTTTAAGCCTTCTTAACAGAGTATGATATATCATTTATACGTAAACGAGACCAAGAGCGTTCCACGAGCTTAAGTCACCTTATCTGATTACGATATATTATTTGTATATAAATAGGATCAAAGGCAACCCACGAGTTTAAGCCACCTTATCCCTAAGAAACATAATTGGTTTGGTATTGTAAATCTCCTTAATGGTACATTATCTATTCTAATTATAGTTCACAAGTAGAGAAATAGATGTTTATATTAAAGCATCTTCTTATTTTAATCTCACATAAAAACAAGAAAGCGATCAAAGTGATATATGAAAAAAATGATAAATTGGAGAAACTACATATAATTTATGCCATATAAAATGATTATGTTACTCTCTTTTTAAAAGATAAAAAATAATAATGAATTATAATGAATTTTATGTTTTTAAAACTAAAATATAAATAAAGTTTAATTTTTTTTTATTAATAATCTAAAAAACATGTAGATAGAATAATTTTTTTTTAAAAAAACGGAAGAAGTAATGTTATAAAAAAATTTATTAGAAAAACAGTGTAATGATTAGAGCCAAACTGAAAGTCGGGCTGAGCCCTATTTTATTTATTATCTTAGCTGATTATATTCATTAACAATTTTTTTATTTTATTCCTTATTTACCTCGTTTTTTAAAATTTATATTTTATTTACTTTTCTAGATTTAAGAGCCACATAAATCTTCTAAACAATATTTTATTATTTTTTTTGTTCATTTTTGTTCATTTTTTTATCTCTTACTTTCTCTTCATTTTATAGATAGTTTTGTTAATAAAAAATTAAAATAGTATAACACTTTCTCGTATATTATGAATATATCCCATAATACATATGAAGTGTTACAGATTGATTAGTTATAACCTGTCTAATTTTAAATTATTTTATATATAAATTATTATTATATTATATACATATATATTAGCTTAGACTCACCTGTCTAACCTACTGAATATACTATACACTAATTATCCCTAGTTCCGAATCACATATCACATATCAATTTAGGCCTTTAAGACCTCCGTCTCATGCATCTCAATAATATCTAGTTGAGCTATATCTATTTTTTTTTTTACATTATATTACATGATTACAAATAACAAATATAATTAATTACATCTCCAATAATGAATGCAATAAATAAATGTATGCTACGACTATGTCCGGTTCAAGTCTGGCCTATATGGACTCCTTTCCATGGGCTTTAGCATCTTCGCTGTCAACTGCTATATCAACTACATATGGGCTTCATGACCTACGTGCACAAGAAAACATGCTAAGTTACACATGACATAATAGTACACAAATGCATAATAGCAAAATATATAACCACAACAATGTCAAAATATTTTATATTCACACGATTGTTACATGTTTATTCTGTCTTTTTTACATATATGTGTATGATCCATAAATCTCATATATTTTCCTTTGCTATAGTATCCCCTGTTATCAATCAATGCATTGATCTCTCAGAGGCTTAAACGTATATCTTTTCTAAAATTAGCATATTATTTCTCGTAATATTTATAATCACGTCACTTGGCATTTCAATTCATTATCCCATTTAACATACACATATTTTTTATATCACATTTTCTACTCATTAGCCTAAATCTCATTTTCGGACTGTCAGGATACAGGGTGTATAATAGGGGTGCTCCATAAGCTTAAACCACCTTATTCACTCTGATCTCTAGTCAGGAGCGCTCCATGAGCTTAAGCCTCCTTGATAGAGTATGATATATCATCTATACATAAACAAGACCAAGAGCACTCCACAAGCTTAAGTCACCTTGTCTGATTACAATATATCATTTGTATATAAATGGGATCAAGGACACTCCACGAGCTTAAGCCACCTTATCCCTAAGAAATATAATTGGTTTGGTATCGTAAATCTCCTTAATGATACACCATCTATCCTAATTCTAGTCCACAGGTAGAGAAATAGACATTTACGTTAAAGTATCTTCTTATTTTAATCTAATTCTTTTATACTATCATCATGTTTCATATAAACATAAGTATGTTCATCAACATGTTTCCATATGTTTTGAAATCATACTTTAGCATTTCGGCATGTTTTGGATCCATCAAAATATCATTTAAACATAGAATATTTTTGTTGTGAATAATATCTTCATGACCATGAAGTTTGGTTTGGCCCTGAAACATGGTCGTGAAAGCTACTAGAACTATGTTCATGGTTATGACAGTTTTCAACATAGTTGTGATGCTGGCTGTAAAAGGGTATAACTTATTCCTATAATTGAATTTTGCCAAAATTTCAATTCTAAACATTTCCTAAACACATATTGAAATCATCCATAATCATTGGACACAATCAAAATCAAGTTAACACAATTCAAACCATCACATATTGTGTTCACAACCAAACTTAACAACTCAAACTTCACACACAATGCACACTTTGAGTCACATATGCCATTTTCATGCCTATTAATATTTTTATACATATTCAAATACTCTAATTAAATTTTTCAACATGTCATTTCAAACTTTCATAACTCATCATATTAATTATTTATCGACAAGCATGCTTAGGCACCATTAATGCACACAACTTATCATTTACAAGTTCTCAAAGAAGAAACATACCTCTTTGTATTATTTTTCATACTCTTTAAGTACTTTTATAGAACTAGTTCATTACCAAATATCAATACTTAATATAGGCATTAAGCATAGCTTATAAATAATTGGATTAGTAGCCCCACATTATACATACATAAGTATCATCACTAACTTCTCTTAATCATATTAGAGATCTCAAGTTCCATATTTCCTTTATTTCATTCTACATGTGTTGCCATTAATAACTTTCATGCCTAGAATGCTAGGTCATATTCTTATCATTTATTTAATTAACATGTCTTATACAAGCTCAAGAGTCATTTCTTATATAATTTTCATATAACCCTATTCTTATTAATCATGTATAACGTATTCATCTTTCGTTAAGCTTGATCAATATCATTTATTATTTATTAATCTTACTTTTCATACTATTACCATAATATTTAATTAACCTTAACCTTATTTTTTTTCTTCCATGTATCACATATAGCTCTTTAACTTAACTAATCTATTACATATTTTCATT
>CATIWF010126188.1:0-13741 GCA_949630135.1 Balakata baccata
TATATATAGCTCATGATTAGAACAGTTGACTCTAATGAAGACAACTGGCTGCCTTCTCCTTCATGATGCCCTGAAGGGGAAATTTTGTTTCTTTTTTTCAATCCTTTTTACATTGGAGGAAGAATTAACGGTAATACACCAAGTTCACCTTTTAAATAATTGAAGAATAAGCTGTTAATTACCAAAGAAGAAAAAGAAAATAGTAAAGAGAGATTCATTCAATCAATAACGAGATTTGATCCTTTGTTTTGAACTTCACTTTCTTTTTTTTTCTTTTTTTTTTCTGCATGATGAAACCTTCTTAATTTCAACTATACCCGCCTGAAAGTTTGAACCTTATCCTTCTTTCTTGTAAACTTCTTCCTGTCAACTAACAGAAATCTAAAGATGTTGGTCTGATATTTGATATCATCAGAATTTTTTTTTTTTATAGATCGAGTCTATTTGACCATTGATTTGGTCAAATAGGCCCAACAATATCTACACTCAAAAATTTTCTGGATATTAGACATATTCATTTGTCAAATATAATTCAACGTTATTAACAATCCATGCAAGAAGGTATCTATATCATTGAAAGAATAGGAAAAAAAAGAAAAGAAAAAGTAGTATGGTAAACGAAATACAATAATATTGATGATATAGTGATGATTAATAGAGAATGCGCCGACTGGTGGTGACCAAAGAGTTCCATGGTTTGAGGGTCCACAATGGCCAATCCACCATTAAAACCATAATCATCAAGACAAGACTCTTTTAAACTTGGCATCTATGTATATATGATCATATTTACCAAGGTTGGTCAGCGTGCACCATGTGAAATCATGTTTCTAAATTCTTATTTACTTTGGTTTTTTAATCATTTAGTTTTTGGAATCAAATCATTTCCATTGGGAGGCTCAATTTCAGCTCTCACGTGTCTTTTTCCTACTCATTCATTCCAAACTCATCTCATTAACAGCGTACTTACCTACTCCATCAACCTTGCCAGTTTTGCTAGTAATGGTTCTTTTTTTTTTTTTTTGGTAATGGTTTATTAATTTGCTTGAAAATGAACAATGTCAAATAATTAATGAGGTTGAATACTGTCTACTATCGTTAATAATAATTAATAATGTTAGATGTGTAAATGTAGCACGACAATAACTCCCAAATGAAGAGTCAAATCAAGAAACATACTATTAAGGGGTGTGATTGACAAATGACATATTTCTTCCTTCCTGCACCATTATTTATGGGGCCAGACGATCAATACCACCTGCATTCATATTATTTGAAGAAAGCAACATGTCATTTATACATCAACTTAATTATATTATAATATATATTTAATTATTTTATTATTATTAATGGGTGAATTAAAATATGTATTGTATGATTTGGTAGAATTTTTCAGTCATTACTTGTCCTTTTAAATCTCGTTAATTATTGAAACCTAACTATATAACTATAAGCATGAAACATTAACTATTGTGTGAATATTTCAAACTCTCTCTGAGAGAAAAACAAGCATAACCATGGCCCGGCCTGTGGCATCATTGTCAACAATTATAACTTTCAAAATTTCATGAATGAAAATTGTTCAGCTCTAGCAAGAGAAAATATTAGTATACGTATGATCTAGTGTTCTTCACCAAAAGAGATGGGCATGCCCTAAATTCAATTATACAACAAGAATCATGCCTACAAAAACTACAAGAATGGTTACAAGTTTCAAGGAATGAGATTGAACGAGAATTTTATCGAAGAAGAGATAAAGTTCGTATATGAGTTCAGCATTTTTAAACGCAAGGTCGTTTAAGTAATCTGCTGGTAATTAATTGAACTGACCCACATGATATCAGTTGAAGAAGAAGGATGATCCAAAATAATTAACTAACCGATGCGAAACTTCACTAGCTCAGACCTATGAGTCCAGTGGATACAATAAAGTCGAGGTTCTCCCTAACAAATATTCGACTTCCATCGATGTATATTTGAGCTATGTTCAAGAATCCAAGCATAAATATGGTAACAAAGAAGATACAAATCCACTTGAGGAGGATGTTAACTAATTTGAACAGGTTTTACTTAGCGACGGAAGGGTCCATTGCCACCATGCTTGGAATGAAGAGGAGACCTATGATAAGTGTTAGAATTTTGATTATTCTTGTTTTCCTGTTTCTGGGTCTTAACTTTTCTATCCTTAGGCTTTTCTATTATAGCACTAATCTTCTGCAAACTGTCCAAAACTTCTTCCATTGATGGTCTGTTTTTGGGATCAGATTCTAAGCATTGTATGATGAGTTCTGCTGCTTGCATTGCCCCTTTCATTGGGTATTCTCCTTCAAGTCTTGGGTCCATTATCTTCTTTAGCTTTCTTTTATCTTGAAGAGAAGGCATAGCCCATTCCACCAAATTGTGCTCTCCATTGGGCCGGTTTGTGTCCAGGGCTTTTAGGCCCGTTAACATTTCCAGTAGAACTACCCCAAACCCATAAACGTCGCTTTTCACGTACAAATGACCTTCATAAAAAAATAATTTTTACAATCAGTTTCATTATTTATTGTTTTACAATAAATAATTTAGACAAGAAATTTGAAGATTGTGAAAGGAGTAGAAATTTACCAGTTGCTACATATTCAGGAGCTGCATAACCGTAGGTGCCCATCACCCTTGTCGTAATGTGTGAGTTGCCGTTTAATGGGCCCAATTTCGCTAGCCCAAAGTCCGAAAGTTTGGCATTATAATCCTGGAAAATAACATTGATTTATAGTAAGTGTTGACCCAACCATACTGATCTAAAATAATGACTTAAATACTGTGAGACTGGAAATTCAAATCATCGCTTAATTGAATAATTAAAACTAAAAAAATTCAACCCTGATAAAATTTTGAAGAGAAAAAGACGAGAAGTTATGTACCCAATCCAACAAAATATTAGAGGCCTTGAAGTCCCTGTATATGACACTCTTTTCTGATGTGTGCAAAAAAGCAAGGCCTTGAGCTGCTCCGGTTGCTATTTGAAATCTAACATTCCATGGCAGTGGCTCCGCACCTCCTGCAACACCAATTATATAATTTTGTGTTTAATTTTAGTAAATTATGCTAGATTTATGAGTTTCTTTTTTAAGGGGAAAAAAAAAAAAAAGGAAAATTTGTTTTTGGGTTTTGTTAAAAATCTTCTCACTTCTAAAGAGATGATTCTCCAAGCTGCCCTTTTGCATGTATTCGTAGACAAGAAGAAATTGTTTATCCTCCAAGCAATAACCCAGCAGCTTGACAAGATTTGGGTGTGAAAACTTGCCAAGAAATTTCACTTCAGACTGCAACCACAAAAGGACAATCATCAAATTGCGTCACCCATTAAATGATAATATTTACCTAATTAATAATATTGTACATATACATATATTTTATTATATTGGTTCATAAATTCAATATAGATTATCAATTTATGCAAAAAAAGAAATTTTTTTTTTTTAAAGATTAAATGATATCTGGGTCAACGTTGTTTGATTTGATTAATGACAATGAAGTGCGCATACTATTCCTAATAATCAATTCCATGTTCACACTGCTTTTTTTTTTTTTTTTTTTGCCCTTTTCTTTTTCTTTCTATTACTAATTTACTAGTAATTTACCCAAGTATCGGCAGATGGAGGGATTAAATTTGATTCTTTTTTCCTTTTTTGGTTGGAAGAATCAGCAGCAGAAGCAAGTAATTAATATATAAATTAAAAAAAATCTATCATTTTATGAATTGGGATTAATTCAAAAAAAAAAAAATTTTTGGAGAAGGGGATTAATTCAATTAATAACGAAAATAGGAGATCATAAGTTAAAAATGGAAAAAATCATTTGAAATGTGAAGTGGAAATGATCTAATGTTGAAAGATTAATATTCAAATGTAAATAGAAGAGAAAAAATATATATATATATCCTTTGGCCATCATATTAGTCATTGATTTCTGCTAAGCTGAAACATTCAAACCCAACAGAATTCAACTTCTACATTTCCTATAATGCGCAGACACTAAAAATCTGATCATATTTTTAAATTTATTCATCAATCAAGTTATAATAAACTAATATACGAAAGAATAATTAATTAAACAAGTGATCATAAATAAACCTTTTCTTGTCCGGCTGTAAATTTCTAAGAAATATTGTCCAGTATATAACTCGATCATCCAACCACATTTGATAAATCAATGTTGATTTAATTTCAATAAGAATAAAATATTATTCATTATAGATTAAACTTTTTTTTTTTTGAAGCATAGATTAAACTAATCAATAACATGTAAACTATTCTGTCAAAAAAAAAAAAAATGCAATCTTTGTAATTGGAACAGGATGGGTTTAATTACCTGCCATTCTTCAAGGCCTTGAGGGCTATCAGGGTTGGACTTCTTGACTGCGACCGCCATGCCGACGCCAACTCTGGACGGCGCAAAAGTCTTATCGTCGATCCAACCTTTGAAGACTCTTCCAAATCCACCTTCTCCTAACATAGTATCCGGTCTGAAATTTCTGGTCGCACTTTTTAACTCAGCCAGAGTAAACACTTTCAGATTTGGTGTAATGATCTTCCCCATGGGCACCGGAGCACCACCATTCATCTCAACCTTTCCATTTTCACCGCTGCTTCTCGTCGATGGAACTTGTCCATGCTGTTTACTCTTGTTTCCTGATGTTTCTGCTGAACAATTAAGCTTCAATATATAAGAATTCAAGATTTGAGAAAGAAATCCTGGTATATAAATACATACCTGGAGGAGTAGAATATTGGCGGGTGGTAGGGGGGCTTTGGTGATGATTCACAGGAGTACTTCCGAAACAATTTCCCATAGTTAGCTAGGCTCTTCAGGATTTAGGAGAAGATGACAATGGACATAATAATTTATTTTTTTATAGTGATGACCTCCAAATAAGCAAGAAAGATCCAAGAAGTTACTTAGCTAAAACAAAGTTGAAGTGACTGTTACACTTTTTTTTTTTGCTATGAGTCTTGATCACGAAACGTTGAAATTAGTGATGCTCGTTTTTTTTTTTTATCGTGCGTCTTAAAATCCGAGACCGGTGAAAGAGCTCAGCTCCTCATATACCATTGTACTATTGCCGCTAGGCATAGAGTTATACTCTTTGCTATGGAATTGGAATTTTCTTTTGGCTAATTTCTCTCCTTTTCTTGTTTGCCACTGTTTTTTTTTTTTTAAAATTTTTGTTGGGTGTTAAAAAATTAATTTTAAATTTTCTTAATATAATTGATTAAATTTTTTATAATCTATTTTTTTTAATTATTTATTTATCGACTTCACCTTAAAAATAGTTTTTAAAACTAAAAAAAAAATGAAAGTAATTTTTTTCTAAAAAAATTGTTCCCAATTTCAATATATGGCTTTTCTTACCCTCTTTCTACGCTTTCTTGCCCCCCATTAAGTGCCAAATTTGATTTGGACAATGAAACTTAATTAAATAATTGGCCAATCAATCATAGCTCTTCTTTGAGCATCACATTACTATTTATTATAACTAATTTATTTGTCTTGATCAATAAATTTTAACTTAATTTAATTGGTTTACTGATAATATAATTGTAAGGTCCATAGTCCAAAATTCCAGGTGGATCTTGTATCAAAATATATATATATATATACTTCTTTAAACTTAACTCAGACTATATTCCTCGTTTTTATTTACTGACCTAAAAAATAATAAAACGTTCGTTAAGTTGATTTTCTCTTCATGATATTTTATTATCTGTCTAATTCATAAATAAATTTCGTATAGATAAGAAAATAGTTCCATATATATTTATTACTAGTTTTTTATTAATGTATTTTGCACATAATTATTAAATATTTAACTTATCATTAATTACTATTTAATTTTTAAATAATTTTTATATTAATTTATTTTATATTATTATGATATTTTATTCATAGTAAATCATAGAAGTATTGTTTATCTCAAATTTTATCAAATTGCTAATTTATACATTATTAAAAGTTATATATAAAATAGAGGTAGTAAGTATTTTACGGTTTTTATAATAATAAATTATGTAAAGCAAATCACGCTGATGAATTTATAAATTTTTTTATTAGAATTTGATTCGATTATTCATCGTTTTGAATTTAATTATTCATCGCATATTCATCACTTATACATTTAATATTTATATTTTAATTATACATTATTTTAAACTTGATTGTTCATCGTGTTGAATATGATTGTTCATTATTTTAAATTTGATTATTCATTGTATGTTCATTATTTATAAAACATTTTTATTACTTATTAAGTTATTTAATTATTTTATTACTTATTAACATTTAAATTAATTGATTTAATAAATAATAAAATAATTTGATTAATGAACCGTCAAAACTATTCAATAATAAATTAAATTATTAAATGATAAAATTAAATTAATTAACTAATATAATCAAATTGATATGTTTGGACGTGATTATTAAATATCATATTCGTCATCACTTATTATTTTTATTAATTTATTTTATCTTATTATGATATTTTATTCATAATGAATTATAGAAGTGAATATTTATCTCAAATTTCATCAAATTACTAATTTATTTATTATTAAAAATCATATATAACATAGTTGCAGTAAATACTTTACAATCATTTTCTATATCCCCACTATTCTCAATCATCTACATGCGATGCACATAATTTTTAATAATTGGATTAATCGTTATTAAATAAATATTAATAATAATCTTATACGACAAATTAATTTTAGTTATTTTTAATTATCATATAATTAAATCACATTTAATTTAAATATCAATAATAGTTAACTATATTTGAATCTTATATTATACTATACACAGAAAAAAAAAACACGTCACATTATACTATGTACAAATTATCTTTTCTATTATATTTTTTTACCGTACCTTCCTAATATTTTTTTATTAAATTATTTTTTATTTATTTTTAATATTAGTTATATATTTTTTATATATAAAACATTTGACTTCTAATTAATGAATTGTTAATACTATTCACTAATAAATTAAATTATTAAATGATAAAATTAAACCTATTAACTAATACAATTAGGTTGACTGCATTGCATATAATTATTAAATATTTCACTCGTATTATAATTCATATAAAAATTATTAATTTATCAATTATTAAGAGTCATATGTAAATCACATGATATAAATTCAATATTTCAATGAAAACTATTATTGTTGTACTTTAAATGACAATATGCTATCATTATTTTTTTACTGTGCTTTCATAATATTTTTTTATTAAATTATTTTTTCTTTCTTTTTAAATTTGCATGTCATCTTATTTTCACTTTTATATATAATATAATGATATGATTATAATTTTTCATTAACGTGTCTTGCACGTGATTATTAGATATTTAACTCGTATTATAACTCATATGATAATTCCTAATTTGTCAATTATTAAAAATCATATATAAAATAGAAGTAGTAAACTATTTTACAATCATTTTACCTATTTCTAATCATCCATGTGCATCATATTAATTTTAGTTACTTTTAATTATCATGTATTTAAGTCATATTTAATTTAAATATTAATATTTGTTAATTATATTTGATTCTTATATTTTATATAAAAGTAATTATATTTTACTATGCATGTAGATTTTAAAAACTTAATTTTTTTTCTTAAACATTGAATTATATTCCTAATACTTTTTTATTATAATCTTGTAAAACTTTTACTTTGAGCTTTCTCCTATTTAATTATAGATATAGATAGGAGCAGAGCCAAAATAAGACATAAGGAGGGTCCAACAATAATCAAGGTATAAATGATCAAATATTTATTATTTAAAATAACAGTAAAGTTAGATATATTATATAATACTAAATATATCAAATATCTATTATTCAATATCAGTTCTTTTGACATTAAATTAAAAATCAAATTAAATATTATAGTTTTATTTATAATCATCACTTATTTTTAATTCATAAATTAAAAATAATAATATTTACAGAACTTAAAAAAGTGTTGGACATTGAATTAAAAATTGAATTAAATGTTAGAATTTTATTTATAATTATCACTTATTTGTAATTAAAAATAATAATATTAATTTTTATTAATAGTCTTTCGGGAATATAAAAAAATGTTGGATATTAATATTTCTTTTATTAATTTTTTTTTCTTTTTGATATATATAATATAGCTACTAGTTCTAATAGAATTGAATTTCTATTTAATGAATTATTAATACTATTAACTAATAAATTCAATTAGTATATGACAAAATTAATCCAATTAACTAATACAATTGGTTGGTTTTTCCGTAAATTTGCTTTAATATAAAAATGTTGGACATTAAATTAAAAATTAGATTAAATGTTAGAATTTTATTTATAATTATCACTTATTTATAATTAAAAATAATACTATTAATTTCATTAATAGTATTTCGGGAACATTATAAAAATATTGGACATTAATATTTCTTTTATTAATTTATTTTTTTTTAATATATAAAACATAGTTATCTATTTCTAATAGAATTGAATATCTAATTAATGAATTATTAATACTATTTACTAATAAATTTAATTAGTAAATGACAAAATTAAATCAATTAACTAATATAATCTGGTTGGTTTTTCGGTAATTTTATTTGTCTCCCTTACTCCCACTTTTATATATAGTATAGTACGATAAAATGGAGAATTTTACCCACTTATGTATAATTCATTTTATTATTTTATTTATAATTGAGTTAATTATAAGATACCAGGTATAAAATTATTAATTTTTATATGAAAATATATTATTATTTATTTGCTCAATTTTTGAACGAATTATCAGTCGCATGTGGACAAATTAATGACACAATTTAGGATAAAACTTTTACGTGCATAAATTCAACTCATTGATTTATTGATCCATTTACTGACTATTTCAAACAATATTTTATTATTATTTTGGTTTTTTTTTTTTAGACAATTATTAATCTGGTCATGGACCTTCTCCTTTATTTTTATTTTTTTTATAGAAAATACATAGATTAGCTGGAATTGGACTATAAATTTTCAATATTTCATATTGAAATTTGTTAATATCTGTGAAAAGAAAATAAATTTACAGTCCTATGTATGATACAAGGGATTGCTTAATTAAGCCATAAAATTAGTCACTAATTCTATATTTGGTTCAATAAAATAAATTAGATGAATTCTAAGGATTTACTAAAATTATAGGATAAGTCTCAACTAATACCCACCTCCCATATGTCTTTGCTAGTCCCTTTCTAACGGATTACTAATCCTTATAAAAATATAAACTCTAAACTAGGCTTACTATTTTATCCTTTTTTTATAAAAAAATAGTCTCAATTTTAAATTTTATTTTTCAAACTGCCTATATAAAATAAAAATATTTAAATAATTTATTTATTTTCTAATTTATTCTATTACTTAAACTGTTTAATATTAGAATTAAAATATTTTTACCTAAGGAAAGATAACTCAGTAATCATATGGCTTAAAAAAAAAAAAGAAAAAAAACCTTAGCATTGATAGTAATGTTATAGCTTAAGCAAAGTGCAATGGGCAGATAGAGAATCATCAAAAGTCAATGGAGGAGGATAAATTTCCTCAAGAATTTTCCTGGAAATTGGAAGCTCTGTTATCAAACAAATTATTCACTTTGTCAATTGGGCCCCTTTAAGAGACAACGAAGAATTTAACTATTTTAGTTTTAAGAAATTATGAAAATGAACTGCGTTCTATCACCAGAAATATTATTTTACAATAAAAAAAAATAATTCTATGCAAATATGATTTATTTCTAGATATGAATCATAAATATTTGAAAAAGGAATGGGAACTAGAACTATAAGTCAACAGCACGACTTGGTTAACCATTTCCAATTTCCACACACTGGCTGGCCAGAATAAGTTTTTTTTTTCTTTTTTTCTTTTTTTGCTGTGAGATAGAGCTGCAGGGATTCTTTTACCAAGCCAGCATAAATATACAAATATTATTCATACTCGGTCTTCTAAGACTAAACTCTAATAATAATAATAATAATAATAATAATAATAATGTTTGTCCGACGTAGGTATTGATTCAACAACGTACTCCTTAGACCTCCCGCCCGCCTAAACAATATCTTTTTATATTTAATTAATTTATACATATATAATTTCATAATTTATATTCCATTTAATCTTAAAAAGTTTATATGGAACACTAATATTTGAAAGATTTGTTCAATTTCATCTATATTATTTTTATATTTTTATTCCTAATTTCTGTATTTTTATTTTTATTTTTTTTTTTTCAAGTATTAGATTTTACTGTATATTTAGTACATTTTTCATTTAATCAAGACATAAAATGATCATTTTTCACATTTTAAACATGGATTAAGAATTTTATTAACTTGCATGACTACTATTTGTCTTTATACATGTATTTATTTTTTTAATCATTATTTAATTAGCAAAAAAATATGTAAATTTTAATTTAATTAACTTAATTATTAAAGTAAACATTGGACAAACCTTAATTAAAAAAATATGTAAACTTGTATTTAATTAACTTAATTAAGGTTATTTATTTTGGTAAATCTTGGGTAGATTTTTGATAATTTTTAGCTGATAAATTGACTTGATGTTAAATAAACATTTGATAAATTTTAGGTAAATCTTATGTAACTTCAATTTTGATAAATTTTCTTATAAATATTGGATAAATCTGAATTATAATTTGAATAAACTTTAAAAAACCTTATGTGACTTCAGTTTTCATTAATTTTATAGTAAATTTTAGATAAATCTCAGATAAACTTTGAATTAATATTGGATAAATTTTGGATAAAACTTATGTAATTTTGACTTTCATTAAATTTGTGGTAAATCTTAAGTAAGTATCGGATAAATCTTGAGATAAGCCTTGGATAAATCTTTTGTAATTTTAATTTTCATTAATTTAAATTTTTTGGTAAACCTCATTTAAATTTTGAGTAATTCTTGGATAAATCTTGGGTAATTTTTAGGTAAATCTTGGTAAATTTTGTGTAAACCTTATGTAACTTCAACTTTCATTAATTTTCTTATAAACATTGGGTATAACGTGAGTAAACTTTAAGTAAATTTTTGATAAATCTTGTGTAACTTCAACTTTTATTAATTTTCTTGCAAATATTTGATATAACTTAAGTAAATATCGAGTCAATCTCCGATAAACTTTTTGTAAATTCAATTTTCATTAATTTTATAGTAAATATTGAGTAAATTTTAGGCAATTTTTGGGTAATTCTTTGGTAAATATCGAGTAAATCTTGTGTAATTTCAATTTTCATTAATTTTCTGGTAAATATTGGGTAAATTCTGGATGTAACTTGAATAAATCTTAAGTAAATATTTCATAAAACTTTTGTAACTTTAATTTTCATTAATTTTGTAGTAAACTTTAATTTTCAGTAGTTTTGAAAAAAATTTTGTGTAGACTTTATTTTTGAAAAAAATATTTGTGCATAGAATATTTAAAAAAAACTTCGAAAAATGACATTTTTGTAAATATTTACCTATTTTTTCCATTTTTATAAAATCTCCATTAATCTTCTTTCGAAATAAATAGCTAATTAAGGTTATCCAATTATTGACTGGTCCGTACATACTAATGAATATTTTAGGCAAAAAGCATATTTTCGTCGTATTATTTATTCTTTTTCTTTAAAAAAATTTAGTTTCTGTTCAGCTTTATTCGGTATATATATATATATATATATATATATATATATATATATATATATATCTTTCAAGAGTTTCGGATCCAAAATTTACAGCTCCACTTTTACAGCTGAGACAAAGGTGCTGGATGGTAATTAAACAATTTTATTATGTTCGCTCTATCTGATCCCAAAATAACTATTTTATCATTATTAAATTCAAATTTGATATATTGAATAATTCAGAAGCCAAAAACATGGATTTTGTCAAAATAGCTATTTTATCATTATTAAATTCAAATTTGATATATTGAATAATTCAGAAGCCAAAAACATGGATTTTGTCAACATTTGATGATAACAAATTAATGGAAGAAAAAAAAAATTTCCTAGATAAAAAATTAATGCATTTTAATTTCAGTTGTCAACACACAAAAGGACAAACACAATAGAAAGTAGCAAGAAAAAGAATTGGTGGAGAATGTTGCAATTTGTATATGGCAGAGAATAACTGATGACACAACATTAGTTCCCTACATCCCATTAGTGAAAACTTTATGCGACCAAGAAGTTGGAATCAAACTGCAATCAAATTAAAAATGTCGAAGAGCAAAGGGTGATTGATTACGTTACATTTAAACAATGTAGCACGGACAACGACACCAACCAAGGATGTTTTGTGTCCGTACCTTACCATTTCGGTGTCAGAAACACCTGTCAGACATGCTGTGATACAGCCGTCTCCGTGCTTCATAGCATTTAAATCATCAATCACTAATTTGATGACAGCCAAATATTGTGAATGTAATACAATAAACAAACTCCCCCTTCCAAAAATGAAAACATAGGAATTAATTTTGATGACAGGACAAAAATTTTGATATAAATGCATGAACAAAACAAAACATTTTGCCAAATCTGGGAAATAGAAGTCCTCACTAATTAAATATGATAAATTTTCACTATGATTTAAGATTGACTTACAGTAATCAGCAGGTTTCAAAAGCTTTGTCCCAACAACATTTAAAATGCTACACTGAATCTGGAGGATGGGCAATCTCTTTCTCTGGCAAGGAACATGGTTGAGTATCACTTCCTAAACGACCATGATTGACTTCTGGGCCGTGACACTGTGTACACAAGTATTCAAGGGCAACAACTATATCACTAATAAGGGGGCGGAAATTTGCTTCATCATGAAGACACATAGCTGTGATAGCAATTGCATAGTTCAAGCAACGACGAGGATAATGCCCTTGCAATAAAGGATCAGCCAACAGATAAAACTTCTTCTGGTCCTTCAAATAAGGGCGTGCCTGCAACCAAAATTTAAATGATAATGATATAAAATCATCCAGAATTTTTTAGATGATTAAGATCACAAACTCATAATTAAGTCAGATAATTCAGTGTTCTAATTTTGCAGTATGCAGCAATCAAATTGCTATAATGAAAAAAGAACATAAATATTTGATTCATTAGTGGAGATCTTAATGTGATCCAAATATAAATTTGAGTGCCTTTGTCATGACAAGAATGAGGTTAGATTTTCAATATGAAGAGTAGGGTCGAAAGCAAAAAAGTGCAAATTGAACATAATATAGCATTGCCACTAAACTCTGTATCAGACTTTTGCTTCAATGATATCTAGGTGAAATGATACACAAATATCCCAGAAATCAGGCAAAAGGAGGTTTCTAGAGAGAGGAATATAAGCCATTAACAATTACATGATAATTGAAAGGGACAAACATTACAAAGGATAGGGACAGACATAAAAAAGTACAAGCATCCTTCACTATAACCATGTTAAGGAACTAAAACTGCAGAAACATAAATGCATGACTCACCCAGGCAACTAGGTTCTGCTCCCCTGGCTTCCTAGTGCGATCTATTGCCTTTCGCCCAGTGATTATCTCCAGCATTACCACACCAAAGCTGTAAATATCAGATTTAGGAGTCAATTTTCCACTCATGGCATACTCTGGGGCACAGTATCCATATGTTCCCATAACTCTGGTTGAAACATG